>CAHIKZ030005552.1:252500-395000 GCA_903632075.3 Acanthosepion pharaonis
TATCTGCTAATATTTTATAAAGAGCACAGTGAAATAATGGATGAGGCTCGGATTGAGGAATCGGAGAATTCCAATTCCAGTCGTGCTAATACTCTTGGGAAAGGTATGAATCCTCTTCTCCTCCTCCTAGCTATTTCTATGGTAAATAGCAAGACAGACTGTGTTCTATAGCCTTGGGTGGCAACAGGTCTAGAAGAAGGAAAAACTCTGAATTCAAAAAGTTGGGCTCCGTCAGGCTATCTTTCCCAAGAAACAGCCCCTTCTACAGCAGTACACATGGTATCCCTACGGGTCAAGAGGTTAAAAAAATGTTATAATTTCTATAAAAATAATTTCTAATTTATTAGAAAATCTTCAAAAGTATCGAGGTAACTTTTTACTCCAGTTTCTCTTCAACTTTTCATATCAAAATTAGAGTAGATATTTCGTAAGTAACCTTTAGTCACGATAATTTTTTATTCTCTTTCTAATTAGTAAAATATCGATGTATTTTTTATTCTAATACAACGAAAATACCGGTAAAATATATACCCTGTTCTTTCAGTCTACTTCTGATTTAAACCAGACTTCTGTAAACATTAGCGTATTTTATTTTATTTCTTCATTGTTAAACAGAACAGATATTGTTTTACTGTTAATCCTAAATTAGTGATCCATGAGACAGGAACGCAAAATTAAAGTTTAACTTTCGGGAATAGCTTTGTAGAATACTCCAAGACTTTTTTTTTTTTTAATTCACTTTGATCATAAAAGAAGAGTCTTATATTTTATTCACATATTTCATTTTTCATAGACGTTTAAATTTTTTTCCTATGTTCAGTGCTTTCTTTCCTGAATTCTCTATCAACTTAAAATCTTTCCACCATCTTGGATAAAAAGGTGGCGCTTCGATTATTGATCGGTTTTAGAATAAACTGAATTCTCACTGCTGGTTGCACACTTTGTCATCTCCGTGAATTTATGTGAACTTTTGAGTTGTAAGAAATCGATCAGGCTCGTTCGATACTTTCAGTTGTGATTTCGGTCTGGAAGACTCCAGTTCAGTTCACAGCTAAATTTGGTGAAAAAAGAATATTTTTATCTCAGATTTTCGTAATACATTTAAAATTCGAGAGAACCTTTAGCGGCTGATATATTAATCTGAAGTCAAACATGGCACGATTTCTTTTTTATCTTTTCGGATTTAAGGAAACGTTTTCAAATCTTTGGGACATGAAACAGCTTGACTATATCTATTTTTTTATGTTATATATGGGCATATATTTGTTATGGTGTCTTCATTTTTAACATATTTAAAAGGTCACCTGAGATTTTTATGTGTGAGTGACTAATTGTACCTAGGATATATATATATATATATATATATATATATATATATATATATATATATATATATATATATATATTGTTGAAGCTATGGCGTATTTATGGGGTTAAAGTGCTCAAAATCAGGTATATAGTATATATAAAACAGACATTGAAATCAACACTAAACGACGACAGTCTGTTTCATACTTAAACGCAATTGTAAGGCCTCATGATTTAGTTCAAGCATGAGTCAGACTGTTGCCGCTAAGTGTTGACTTCAATATCCACATATATATATATATATATATATATATATATATATATATATATATATATATATATATATATAGTATTAACGACATTTACCGGCCTGAATGTCCGAGAAATTTTCTTAGAAAATTTTCTATGAAAAAAAAATTTCTTGGACATTCAGGCCCTGGTAAATGTCGTTAATACTATTTATTATAAACAGTGCATTTCCTTAAATATTTGTGTGTATATATATATATATATATATATATATATATATATATATATATATATATATAAACAGCGTGTGTATATATATATATATATATATATATATATATATATATATATATATATATATAAAAACAGCGAAACAGTCTGTCTGTGGATGACATTTATATATATATATATATATATATATATATATTATAATATTTTATTCATAATAAATAATATAAAAATATTCATAAAATATGAGGTGATTTTGGATTTTATTGTTTATTTGTTCTGTAACAATAAATCCATTGAGCTCTTTTTGTGAAGCAGTTTCAATATTTTATATTACTAGGATCCACTTGGATTAGATACCAATTTGTTACCTTTACTACTATATATATATATATGAATTAATTATAAAAATATAGTTTTAAGTTATACCATATTTATGGGTTAAAGTGATCAATATCAAGGATAGCCCATATGTAGATATAAACGTGGGGTTTGAGATCAATACCCAGCGGCGACTGTGTCATTTCATGCTTAAACGCAATCTTCAAGTTTGGAGATTGCGTTTAAGCATGAAACAGACTATCGCCGCTGGGTGTTGATCTCAATATGTGTGTGTGTGTGTGTGAACCCGTTGTTACATCCTATGCGTTTTAGATTGTTTTGACAACGGAGTCTACATGTGTGTGTTTTTGCGTTTGTGATTATATGAAGCATCCTGCACAGTTTTTTGTTTGTTTCTTGTGTGTGTGTGTTTTTAATAAAAAAATTGCCTCAGGAAACCTTTTTTCTATTGAGAATAAGATAAATAATCTCAAATTTTGCTTGATAACTGTTCCTTTATAAATTTTGTATTTTTTTTTTCATCTTGAAAATAATTGTTTACTGTTATATATTCGTCAATGAATTTAGTAATTTAAATAAATATGTCTCCATGTGCACACGCGTGTGTATACGTGTACGTGTGCATTTATACTTATTCGGAAAGAACTATATTGTATTCTATTGTCCTTGGTATTATTAGAAAATTGCATTAATCACAGATCACTGCAACTGTGAACCTTCTACTTTTAACCTCTTGTCGCCTCTGACTTTTTCTCTCCTCGTGTAATAAACCCGACCCTCACAAAGGTTACCCCGCTACCATACCTCCCTTTCTCTTAATCTCCTCATCAGTATTTTTATTTTATTTTATTCTTTCTTGAATTATTTTATTATTATTTCTCCATCCTCTACCCATTTCTTTGATTATCTCAACCCTGACCCGCGTGCGCAAGTCTGTAACACACTAACACGCGCGCACTCACGAACGCACTCGTCTTTTCGCGCGCTCATTACGATTTACATGTATACAGACAAACACGAACGCCCTCTCGTGTTTGCCACAGCCAAGGGGGATAAACACAAGTTTTATCCTTCGCTGCTCTTCTTTAACCATCCCAGACCTCTTCTGTTGTCTGTAAGACGCTAATGGAAGTGGAGAAGGCTGTGTTTGGGGTGGTGATCCTTAAATAATTTCTCTTCTGTCCTTCGTCGTTGTCGTCTGCAACTTCATCATTTCATTGAATCATTTTCTCCACTTTTGCGCCATCTTTACATATTTTACTTCTTTTTTTTTATGCGCTAAAAAAATACGAAGATGTCTTTTGTCCATAAATTGATTGAACAGGGAAATATATATATATATATATATATATATATATATATATATATATATATATATATATATATATATATATATATTTATTTATATATATATATATATATATATATATATATATATATATATATATATATATATATATATATATATATATATATATATATATATAAAATACAAGTTCATTGTGTAAGTAATGTCCAAACGTCACAATTTTTTTTATTAGCATCTATAGATTAATATGAACTTCGTCAATACTGTTCTACGTTCCGCTCCAGAAAATCTCTGACTCCTGACATATTTTTTTGTCTACTAGAGATCAAACCAAAACGTTTTCCAGCGCTAAAACTGAATTAGTCAAATAAAGCTTCATAAGCTTCGACTGCTGTTTCTACATTACAGTCTTTGTAAAGATTTTGTTAGGAAAGGGAATTTTACAGAAAATCCTTTCTACCTATTTATGTGTTTTAAGAACAAACCCATCAAGATCGTTCGGCAAACATCGAAAGAAATGGTCATCAGCAGGGTTACGATCTGCATAATAGGGATGCTGAAAATGATTTCCCAGCCGCAGTGTCTTCAACATTTTCAGATGTGGTATATTTTGTATGGAACCATTCATTATCATGATAGAATACCATGCTTTTACGAATGTTTCCACTAGATCTCTTGTACTTCGAAGCGGTGTTTAAATGCCTTATGTAATCGTATAATCGATTGGTTACAATGCAACGTTGAACAGCTCGTTGCCTTTATTACTAAATTATTAAACGAAAACGTATCTCGATCCAAGGAAGATTTGCTAAGTATGTGGTTGAAATGTGATAGTGTTGTTTTAATCTGTCTCCATTGTCTGAGTTGATGCTAGTGAACTTGAATAAACTACAAGCAAGAAATAAAAATTATCAATGACAAATAGAGAGAAATCGAAATGTCTATATATCACCCATGACTAGGTGTGGTTTTAGGGTTTAATGCTTTGTAGGTATACATTTATGTTTAACGTGCCTCGGGCAAGTAAACCTGGCGAAGACCATCCCTTTCTATGTCAAACCACAGCCGATATCATACAAATTGAAACCACACCTTGGTAAGCTGTGTCCTAGTCGTTGATTCCATCCGGTGCACCATTCACCCTGACCCACTGACTTCAGTGAAGGACGCACCCTCAGTTATGCCATGTAATCACCGAACTAGCTACCCGGAGCCCAGACTATCCTCTTGAGTTAGATGGCTGTTGATTCTGTAAGAAATTTTATCAGCACGATGATAGGCCTTGTTTTTAATAATGTTGGGTGTCAAGTCAACCTCCTCACCATAAAAGCTTGGGGGTGGGACCGGTCTAGTCGCCGAAGACACAACCATGCGACTAGAAGGTACTAGAAGCACCCAGAATCACCTGAAATATATATTTCAGTAAAATTTTGTAAAAATCGTTAAATGAGTTAGTAAAACGTTTAATCAAACTTTTCTCGGGTAAAAGTCGGTTTGGTTTGGTTTGGTTTATTTTACGGCCTAACAACATCTCAATGGGTTATTTAATGCCGGCAAGATTTTATTGCTGGTAATAATATTTTTTTTTTCAAAAATGGATTGCTGGTAATATTTTTTTTTTTTTTTAAATGGATGCTGGTAATATTTTTTTTTTCAAAAATGGATGCTGGTAATATTTTTTTTTCAAAAATGGATTGCTGGTAATATTTTTTTTTCAAAAATGGATTGCTGGTAATATTGTTTTTTTCAAAAATGGATTGCTGGTAATATTTTTTTTTTCAAAAATCTATTGCTGCTAATATGTTTTTCAAAAATGGATTGCACGTAATATTTTTTTAAAAGAATGGATTGCTAATATTTTCTTTCAAAAATGGATTGCTGATAATAATGTATTGCTCATAATAATTTTTCTTCAAAAATTCATTTCTGGTAATAATTTTTACAAAAATGTATTGCTGGTATTAAAGCCTATTTTTACACTTTCATAGTTTTTTGACTCCATTTTGGGTGTTAACTATTTGCCCATATCTGGGATCCTAACAGGTGCTCCCACCCGGGGTCAGGTTGGACCTGGGAACACCACCAATTAAGAGGTAGTTGCACGCTCATCAAAACCTTCTGATCAGAGGCCTTGCTGCTGGATGTAGTTTATCGTCTTACCCAGGACGCGTAAAATGTCGGATTAGAATTTTGGAATAGGAATTTTGAAATATGGAATAAGATGTTTGGTCGAATTTTGGGATGCCACCGGATTAAAGGATTAGATTGAAGATTAACAACTGAACAGAAATTTTTTTAATCCACTAATACGATATCTACATTTTAGAGATTTCAATTCCATTATTTAATAGAAACACAAATTGTAAATATTAAATGTTGAAGCACAGGGTTTGTACCTGTAGAATAGATTGATAATCGAACTGTAAATATTGGATCATTTGATATGACACTATCAGAAGAATGGCCGATTTGTGACGTGTTAGATAAATCGATTGATCTTGACAGCCGTCACTAAACTCATTTGTCTTTCAAACTGCTGAGTAATTGATAGTGGAGACATTTTTCGTGTCGCATTCATGATAGGTTTCAGATAGCCTACAATAATCGCTTCGTTATGGAGCAATGGATATTAAGCTCATTTAGAAGGCCATATTATAATTGAAGTGAATTTGATCTACGTCTGTAACCTTGTGCCAAAGAGATGAAGTGCCGCCTTGCCGTAGAGCAATTTTAGTAACCTAGATTCGAAGGTCATTCCGAATGGAGCGAGTTCAAGGGTCAATGGAATCTCCACCATTTTAAATTTGCAAAATATTTAACCATTTACTGTAATACCTAACTGAATAGCTTGAATAAACTATTCGAACTTGTGTACAGTAATTTCACACGAATGCTGCTCACAAACAGTAGCAGGAAACGCCCGTACTACGTCAGTTTTACGTACTCCGAAGTTTTTTTTTTTTTTTTTTTTAGCTCTTCATATTATGCATTGTTTGATTATCGAGCAAAATGATTCGGAGTAGATACTGAAGCTTCGACTTATACACGAGGTTTTATGTGTTTATATCAAATTTCTTTTAAGGCGCAAATAAAAAGCAAACATGCTGATGAAGAGATATAGATATAGACATATATTCGTAAAAGTTCGTGGGGTGGGCGGCTGATGAGACAGTAAAAAAAAGGGGCATTTCAGGCCAAATAATAGAATCGGATATTCTGATGTCCGAGGGTCAAATGAAGGCGCGTTATCAAGGGTGGGGGAGGTGGACAGAAGACAAAGGCGAGATGGAAAATAACTGTGACAGGAGGAGATAGAAAAATTAAATTTATCAATTTGTATTTTTTGCCGCTCTTGTTTCTTGTCTGTTTCAGATCACTTCCCTCCCCACCATCCTTCTTGTCATCAAACTCATTTCTTTTTTCGCTTTTTAATATTATATGTGAGATTGGTGTAATCATTTTCTGGTCATACGTCAATGAAATACCGGGATAAATTAGTGTTGGGGCGAAAAGACCGATCTTTGACAACAGCATTGGCTGGGAGTGATGCGCAGATGGGCGTGGGGGAGAATTGGCTTCCATTGTGTACACAGCAGAAGAGCATGTGGCGTAGAGGGGGAAAGGGGAAATTGACTGAGATATTAAAAACACGGAATCTTAGAAAGAGATTATGAGTTATCAACAAAAACAACAATAGAATCGCGCAGAAAACCTTCCAATGTGACAATAAAACATTTTGGGACATTAGATACATTTTGACAGTTTGGGTCCAAGAGACGGGAAGAAGAATGGGAAAGGTTGGAAAGGGATATAATTATAAGACAAAAGAAAGACGGGGAGAAAAAGATACAGATTTTTAGTGTATGTTCTATCATGAAGGTATCACAAGAAAACAGTAACTTTTGGTCGACATACATACATATATATATATATATATATATATATATATATATATATATATATATATATATATATATATATATATATATCGACCAAAAAGATTTTATATATATATATATATATATACTGTTACTGTTTTCTGATATATATATATATATATATATATATATATATATATATATATATATATATATCGACCAAAAATTTATATATTATATATATTTATATATATATATATATATATATCAGATGATCGAATTAGCTTTTTTTGTCTTGTTATTTCAATGAAGAAAATGAATTGAATAAACATATATTTTTTCTTTTTCAATTAAGTTTTAAATAGTGATTAAATTTGGATTTTAAAAAATTGCCAGTTTTAATTTTATATTTAAAATTTACCATATAAATTTAAATATTATAATATTTATTTTTAATATATATTTAAATATCTAAATAGCTAAATCAGGATTTTTGTTGAAAATCTTTCTGTACTTCGTTTTTGATTGGTTATAGTGTAGGATCGTTAATTAATCTGAAACTTTAAAACCATTTATTTTATTTTTATACCATCACTTGTTAAAACAGAGTGTGTTGAAACAAAATGGCTATTTTGTAGTGATTTTATAACATACTTATATAAATATAAAATTTTTATATATATATATTATATAAAACAGAAAACTAACCATATATATATATATATATATATATATATATATATCAGAAAAACTTTTGGTCGATATATATATATATTTTTTAAGTGCACACCACCTTTATTGACACCCTGTATATATATATATATATATATATATATATTATAACTTTATTTGTATTTGCGATAGAAATAATCTGTAAAAAATGTTATAAAGTTTAATGTACCTAGTTTTAAGTATAGCTAAAATAACTAATGTGATTTCAGGCATTACTGTAAATCAGTTGGCAAATGTTTTCCGTGAACTGCAAAATCGTATTACCCTTTGTATTGCTAATGATGGAGGACATGTGGAAACTTAAATAAAATTTCAATAAAACCTTAAAAAATATAGATTTACTTCTTTCTAATCCTTTTTTCAAATTATTTCTATCGCAAATACAAATAAAGTTATAATTTTTTTAAAGTGCACCCGAACTTTATGGACACCCTGTATGTGTATATATATATATATATATATATATATGTAGGTCTGAAATATTTTTTTCCTCTTTCTCTGTCATCTTCTGGATTTTAAGTTGAAATCATATGTTTTTTATTGTGCGTAGTGTCACCAGAAATGTATACACACGTTTCCGGTGTCTGTTTTTTTATTTTAATTTAGGTCAGCGAATCGGTAACGAATTATGCATCGAAAAATAATGCATATTTATCTGTATCTCACTCATTTAAACCATTATTTGACTCCTCTCTTTAAAACTTTTCTCTGTTAAATTTTAATCCCCACCTTCACCTTTAGGCCATCCTGTTCTTCTTTCTTCTGTTACACCCTCTCTCTAGAGCTTTCAGACATTTCCCTCTTACACTTGTTTCCCACTCCCACACATGCACTCTCACTAAAATTTTGCTTTTTGTGCCCAGAGCTATATTTTATGATTTTTTTTTAATTTGTAGGTCTGATGAATTGGATCGTGATTGCGATTCCAATGTAATAAATTATAACCATAAAATATTAGTGTTTGAGCCTTTTTTTATTATTATATATATATATATATATATATAGAGAGAGAGAGAGAGAGAGTCAAGTTTCAGTTTCAGAATTTCGATATAAAATAATAATAATTGCTGCTTATTTTTCGCATCTCTATATCAAGACCAGTGGCGTAGCTGGAAAGGGGATACTTTTTATTGGGGGTCGGCATTCTGTGTCTGCTGTAGGCTATAAGCCTGTATAGGCTGTATTGAAATAAAAGTGCTTTTAATGTCCGGACTGTACGACTTGAAGGATCTTTTCGATTTCGAGTAACTTAAACTATGGTATATACACTGGCCTATCTGCTGTCTACAGAGCGACAATTGACAGATGAAAATAGTTTTTGACGATGTCATTGAAGAATTTGCCAACAAAAAGCAAGAAAAGTTACTTTATTGAAAGCTGTAATTTTCATTTCAGAAATAAAGATGGTCCTAATTTTTTTAACTTTTTTTCCTATATATCGTTTTTGCTTTTTAGCTGTTACTGATAGAGTTTAAATATTTTTGGTGTGGAGTAATGGATAGCGGCTCGGATTGAGGAATCGGAGAGCCGAGATCGATTCCAGTCGAATCCATTATGTTCACTAATACTCTTGGGAAAGGTATGAATCATCTTCTTCTTCCCCTAGCTATGGGTAAATAACAGCACAGACCAGGTTCCATAGCCTTGGATGGCAATTGGTCCACTGCAGAAAGAAATGGCAACCTATTGTGGGAAAAAAAAAATCTGCCTCGTCAGTCATGTATCGAAATATATATGATCGCCTAAGCGTGTATCACGCATGGCGCATAACTGATATATGACTATGCGAATGTAATATCATAACAATGCCCAAACTAGTTTTATAACTTTTAAGAGTCACTGTTCATCATGTATTTTTTTTTCTGTGGAGGCCGGCAAAATCAAGAGTTACTCTGGGCAACGCACACTCTAGTTATGCCACTGAGTAGATTACTCAACCAAGTCCTGCGCTTACTAAAAGATCTTCAACGTATTCAGGTTCTGGACTTTAAAAAAAATCAACGTTAGAACAGAGATTTACTGAACGTAGATTAGTACAATGCTGATATGACAATTTCACTGTGAGGATTTCATTCACTACTCAGTTGTAATTGATTTAGCGAAACAAGATCGCTAATCACGTCGAAGTGCCCAACAACGCTAGAATACAATAACCTAAAGACGTCTAATTTTCCAAAATGAGACTTTGTTATTTTTAGTCATTAATTAAATTCACCCCAAGCAAGGTGATAATGCCTCTAAGACGTGCAGAGTTATTAGGAGTGAAAGAGAATAAGATTTTAGAAAGAACTGAAAATTCAATCCCAAACAGGAAACAAGGGTTAAAACTCGCTTCAAAAGAAGAGGAAGAAGTGTGAACGGGGTAATAGGCGGACCTATTTGCTCCTATTGAGGAGAAAAAATGCTAAATGAAATTAGGCGGAGATGTTAGAAGTATAGATTAGAAGTACAGTTTAGAAGCAACTGGAAACCTAATCATAAACAGGAAACAAGGGATAAATCTCTACTCCTGTTCAAAAAGTTGCAAGGGGTGTGTGTATATATATATATATATATATCGAAAACTATGATATACATATATATATATATATATATATATCGAAATATATATATATATATATATATATATATATATATATATATATATCGAAAATATATATATATATATATATATATATATATATATATATATATATATATATATATATATATATTGAAAACTATGATATATAATCAGACATTGAGTGCTGGTGCTAATAAAAATAGTGCTCGATATATAATTTATATTAATAATAAATATATACTTATTTTCCTCACCGGTAGCCAGTCTCTGAGTTTCAAGCACGGTGCAATCGTCTGGTGCTGATTGAATATATATATATATATATATATATATATATATATATATATATATATAAAACACACAATGATGAACTTCCGCTAGTATAGCCATCGACGCCTTCTGAATAGTTTTGTCTCCCCAATTTCATTCTCAATGCTTTGGTGAACCCGTTATTTCGTTTTCTTGCCCTTCGCAACATTTCGTATCCAGGTCTCAGGTTGGAAAAGGAACCCAATCGGCTACACACTCATATATTCAGATATAAAGGAATATATCCACAAAGAAAATATTAATAAAAGAAATAGAACTCCCGCCACTATTAACTAACCTTGCCTGACTCTCCTGAAAACTTCTTCAACTTTCAATTTCAAACTCAGAAATAAGCGATTCCTGAACGTTGCTTTTCCAGGCACCAGCACAAAACTAACGAATCTATGTGCGTCCAAAAGTGTCTGTTTTGGAAGACCCTAATTTCCGTCATTTTTAAAGAGCGGTTTAGGTGTTTGCCGACAGAATCGAACCCACAGTAGTAGCAATTAAATTTTTCTAAGTTTTGTTCAGCCCTACAGAAGATTAAATGATTGAAGATAGATTCACCTATTGTCCGGCTCACACTCACACCCTGGTCTTTTGAACAGGAGTAGAGGTTTATCCCCTGTTTCCTGTTTAGTATTAGGTTTCTGGTCCCTTCTAAAATAGTCTAATTCTCTTTCACTCTTAGTAGCACCTTGTGTCTTAGTGGCATTATCGCCTTGAATTGATATAAAAATATGTAGCTAGATAGAGCGTGCTTTCTCACCCTTCTAAATGGAAAATGTTTTAAGAAGCATTTGAAATTCTGTCCTTTACTTGGTCTCGAACTCCGACTAATGATGGATCAATGGGAATTCGGAAATTGACCAGCGTCAACGGCAGATTTGCTTAATTTATAAGGAAAAAAATAGAGAAAAATGTGTCGTGGGTTGGTAAAAATGGTTGGATGATTTTTACGTGATTTACATAGGTGAGAAGAATGAAACAATGCTTTCAGCAGACCCTCGTTTCTAACGTGCGTTAATTTTCTTTTTCTTTATTTTTATTTATGTGACTCGATATTGTATACTTTCTTGAATCATTTAATTTCATTGTATCGGTCTAACGAGAAAGATTTTGGTGACAAATTATATCCATTTTTTAAAATTCTTTTTTCAACAACAATAAAATGAAACGGTGACGTACACTGTCTTTTATTGAAGAAATAATAATAATAATAATAATAATAATAATAATAATAACAACCTTTTTGTCGTGAGTTCACGTCCAACGGATTTAGCTTCTTTCAAACACACACACACACACACAAACGCACTTGAAGAAACACTTGCCTTCCAAAAATGATAAACGTGGTGACATATGAATAGACTGTAAAAATTGACATTACTCACTACCCGAGTGACGGGTGATTGGGGTGTGAAGCCGTGGATGAGAGAAGCACAATATGAAACACAATGAAGAAAATTAATGCGATTTTTATTAATAAGTTCCACACAAAAGCATTTCTCGACGACAACAACAATGGGGTCCGGTGAAAAGCTGGCTGGTCTGAGAGAAACTAAGCCAAGAAATCGCGTGTATTTCTCTTGAGCAGATTATTTTTTTTTATTCTTCTCCTTCTTCTTCATTTATCTTCCTTCTTAAATTGATAAATAATTTGTCAATTCACTTTAATTGCCGTGTTTCACTTACTCAATCACTGAGTTTCCCCTCTTGGGTCATTGAAATTCAAACACTTTTTTCTCGGCACCAGTTAATAAGAGCAAATACATTCACATACGTATATATTGACATATTTAATTTCTTTTTATTCCATGGTGAGGTCATTTCAAGAGATATGTGAAATTTACGGCGAGATGCGGGAAACGCATAACAAATTGACAGTTTGATTAATCAATTTATTTTAATTACCCGTTTATATTTGTGATATAATGGGAGCATATTTGTTTTCTTATAGATGTAGGAATGGGGTGCTTAAAAGTTTTTTGCAAAAAAAAAAAAAATAACCTTAAAAACATAATGCTTAGTTCAGAGTTTGGCAAGTGAGTTGCGCTGAGGGCATTTAGACTATAGCCTAAGTGTTGCTGACATAGTAATTGTGAGTTCAATTCCTGGGTCGGGTGATGCAGATTTAGGCTCAATGGAAATAGTGTGAAAAAGAACTGATTAGTAATAACTAAAAAAAAAAAAAAAAGAACAGGACGAGATATCAGTGACATAGAAAGTGGAAAGAGAACAATCTATCCGCGTAGAATAAATAAAGGACTCAGTCTGATATTCCTTGAAGATTACACGGATCGACAAACGCCTGAAGAAGGCCGAAGGGCAAAAAAGTCGAAACGTTGTGATAACAAAAAACAAGGATAAAATTCCGAAAGTAAATCTATATAATAAATGCAAATGTCAGTGTGTCACACTTTTTTCAATCAAAGGGATACAATTTTCTAATTTTCAATAGCTCATGTTACAGAAATTTTGGATTCCAAAGTTTTCATTACTCCAATTGTTTTGGGCAATATTTTTTACATGATTTTTTGCAACGAATTTTTTTTGTACGACAGCAATTTGCGAAATCCAGTGAGAGTCAACTATAAAATAAAAATAATAGTTTGTATGGAAAGTAAGGACCTACGCAACAGAAGAATTATCGTTGAACTTTTAAAAGGTAAGCTTAAATATTAATGGAATGCTTAATTCTTGTCTATCGCATACGGCAACATCATGTCTCGCAAAAAGAAATCTCGGCCAACAGCGGACCAGATTATAATCAACTATGCCAATCCTCTAGCGAGGAAAAGAAATTGTGGCCTTGTTCGTAGTTAATATTAAGAGTTGGGTTTTTTATTATTATTAAAGCTTCCATTATTTTTAATCTTTAAGCCAACTCTTAACAATATTAATTACGAACAAAGCCACAATGTGCTAACCGTATTCGGAAATTAAAACATCCCTACAGCACACTAAAATATTACATATAATGCGCACACTCAATTAAGCTGAAAAATCGAATCATCCTTTATAATGGCTAAAAGTATAGCCGAAAGCGATCGGAACTATAAAACATTTGGACAGTTTTTACACACTCTTCGTCCAGAAAAGAAAGAAAAATTAAATAAAAAGCTTAACGGTTGTACCTTTTCTGTCGTTTTTAATGAAACATATATATATATATATATATATATATATATATGTGTGTGTAAAGGATTTTTGGGTACCGTTTTGGTGCTTGAAGCAAGGGAATCGACTAATATAGTTTAATTTCGCATCCGTCATTTTAAAAGATTTCATCATATGTTTTTCCTTCCGCCTTTGTCGTTTGTTTTTTGTTCCTTCTTATTTTCTGCTCACTTCTCTTTCTTTCCCATCCCAGTCACCATTTTGAAAACTTGACTTCAAACACCTCGGGGTGCCATAATTATCGATCGTCAATAAACAAAACTATTTTATTTCATAAATCTCTCACCTGGTAGCTATGAAGTTACTTAAAGGAAAGATAGGGAAGTTTAGGCCGGGGAGCGTTCCGGCCGACGGCTGAAAGAGATGGCTGGCAGACGGATGCATGATGTCGTTGTCTTTAGGTTAGGGGTGTGTGAATTGTGTCTTTTGTAGACTGTTTGACGGTGGGGGTTCGGAGTGTGGTTAGTAGCAGTCTCAAGAGAGGGATAAGCATGTATGACAACAACATAAAAGGAGAGGAGAGTTGGGGAGGATTTTGAAGAAATGGCAGAGAGAAAGGGGCCGTGCAAGTGTGAAATTGTGCGTAAGAGAAGGAAAAAAAAAGGAGGGGAAGGCGGTGGTTTGGTAGACGGTGGGTTTAATAATTTTTGATTTGAGGACTGTATATCCCAAGTAAACCCAAGCAGTTGTCAAAATTGTTTTTTTTTTGTGGGGGGGGGTGACTTTACATTTTCATTTTTTGCAATTACTTTAATTATTTAAGTAATGAAAGAAAAAAATTTATATAATAAAAAACAAAATAACATAACGTTTCTTGATGTCATCAGAATTATCATTTCGACTTATGGCCACATCACGTTGAAACATTCGTTCCCTTATGATCATCAAAGTTAAGCAACGTTGAGCCTGGTCAGTACCTAGATGGGTAACCACTTGGGAATACCAGGTTCTGTAAGCTTGGATGTGCGGGTGGTATAAAATACAAGGCTACATCACGTTGAAACATCAGTTCCTGTACGAACATCGAAGTTAAGCAACGTTGAGCCTGGTCAATACCTAGATGGGTAACCGCTTGGGAATACGTAGTACTGTAAGCTTGGATGTGCGTGGAGAACCGAATTCCAATTTCCTTTAGATTCGTTATATTTACGCGCAAATGTATAAATCCCCCTCTTCTTCCCTAGCTAAGTTAGGAAGTCTTAAAGAAAATGGCAATAGAAAAAAACTTATACTCAAAATCAAGAAAAGACTGTCGAAATTCCTTGGACACATAATGAGGAGCTTGGAAAACGCAACCCTCATGAGGCTTATTAAGTGAGATAAGTGAAAGCAGCGAGACATTTACTGGACGAGTGAATGGACGTTGTAACGTGTGGGGAGCTTAGGAAAGGGGGGGGACTGCGCACAAGGTAGTTGTGGAGAGCCATGATCGCCTACGTCCTGAAGGCACGCGGCATATAGAGGAAGAAGAAAGAATGTTTTGGGATTCACACGAAAATTCCCGGTCCTATCCAAAAGTTGGTTTATTTTGTTTTGTTTTACGGTATATCAACCTCAATTGGTTATTTAATGCCGACAAAATTTTTATTGCTGGAAAATATTTTTGTTTTGACAAAAAACTATTTCTGGTGTTATTTTTTTCCTTAAATTCGGTAATAGTTTTTTTTTTTTTTTTTTTTTTTTTTCAAAAACGTATTGCTGGTAATACTTTTTCTTCTAAAATTTATTTATGGTATTAAAACCTATTTTTACACCTTCATAGTGTTTTTTACCCCATTTTCGGGGTTAACTATTTGCCCATAGCTGGGACCCTAACAGTTGTTACCACCCCGGGTCAGGGAGGACCTGGGAACACCAGCATTTAAGAGGTGGTTCCACGCTTCTCAAACCTTCTGATCAGAGGCCTTGCTGCTGGACGTATTTACCCAGGACGCGGATGTAGTTTATCGTCATACACAGGACGGCCTATCCATTCTGTGTCGTAACATTGCTGGTTAATCTAAATGGTTGCTGGGCGACCAACTCGTCTTGCGCCATGGCTAGGTGTCCAGAGCAGTAGATCATTCGCACGTTCTTGTTTTCTTCGCTAGCAATGTCCTACTGCAAAGCGCATTCTGCGTTCACGTAAGATTGTAGAAATATCAGGGATGGAAACATAGAGCTGGGATTTAATAGGATGTTGTCTCTAAGAGATGTTAAGTATAGCTCTCAATATCCGAGAGTAGGCTCGATCAAGCTTAGATTCAAGGCTTTTAGTTAAACAGCGGCATCATACATTAAACCCCTCTTGATGCGAAAGAATCAGCATTTGAGGTTGTCTTGTAGATCAGATTTCCAGATTACATCCATTTTATTCAAGGTGGCCCAGGCTTTAGCTATACGAATTTTCAGATCTTTTTCAGTAAAATTTATCTTGCTCCCTAGGTATGTAAAAGATTTGTCGGATATTAATGATTCTTATGAGACAGTTTGTATTGAACATTGTGGGTTGAAACTTATGACTTCAACTAAAACTGAATAATAATAAACGTTACAGCAATTGAAATTTTAATTAATCAAAATTATTCGATTCTTTTAATGTTTTGTTTTAGAAAATAATATTGTGAGAAATTTTGCTTAAAATCGTATTATCAGTAGGTAAGATTGATATTTTTTCTAAATAATTTATGATAAAGTTGCTATTTTGAGGTTAAGACTATTGAAGATAGGGTCAGGTTTTGTATATTTTATTCTCCGGTGAAGATTAAATTGTATTTTGATTTAGATAAACAAATTATTCTGAATTAAATGTATATCATGTAGGTTGTTTTTATTTGATAAGTAAAAATTCATGAAAAACGAAATTCTATAATTGCATTATATCTATCTATCAATCTGTAAGTGTGTACATATATATAAAGAGAATATGTATATATGTGCAAATATATATATATGTGTGTGTGTGTAAATGAATAGGTGTGTGTATATATAGGTATTTGTTTTTATTTGATAAGTAAACATGCATAAAAAAACAAACTCTGTAATTGCATTATATGTGTCTACCAATCTCTCTCTCTCTCTATATATATATATATATATATATGAACTCTGAGGTCATCACGAAATGGCGTCAGTCTGATTTATACCAGGCTTGATGATTGTGCTCAGGCATGAAACAAATGTTGACCTCGATGTACACTATTATATACACACATGTTAAATCCTTGATCCTGAGCTCTTTAACCCATAAATATAGTAAACCATAATACTATATTGTTACAGTGTAACCCGGATATAAGAGAAACCCTGATATAAGAGAGATTTTCTCTGGTCCCAAATTAGAGCCTGTGTTAATGTATATAAAATAGACCAAACCCAGATTTAAGAGAAACCCGGATATAAGAGACTTCTTCTCCGGTCCCGACAACTCTCTTATATACGGGTTACACTGTATCTTATATATATATATATATATATATATATATATATATATATATATATGTGTGTGTGTGTGTATTTGTGGAATAAATTCTTTTTCTTTTTAGCTAGAGGTCGAGGGTGGGATTCAGTGTCGATATTAACTTGATTCACTTTATGCTTAAACTCGTTTAGCCTCATAGAATCATGAAATTGGTTGATTCTGATGTTAGTGGTTATTGGATGTTTTTCGAGATTATTTTCGCTCCAAGAGTTTCCGAACTCACTACATGTTGTTTGTCTCATTTAGTTATTCCGTTTGTCTTTGACTTTTCATACTTATTAGACGAGTCATGTTCAAATTCACTTATGATGATTTTCAAGCTAATTTAATTCTGATCTGGGAAGATATAATTATCTCAAAAAGACATAAAATCATACATTTTTTTTATTCCGTGAACCGTAGGGGCACCATGTGTACTGCATCTACAGTAGAAGTGGTGTTTTGGGGGCAAGATAGCTTGATAGGGCACAACTCTCCCCAGGTTGGTTTTGAATTCAGATTTTTTCCTTCTCCTAGACTCGTTGCCACCCAAGATTGTCCTGCTATTTATCCACAGCTGGGGATAGAAGAAGAGGATTCATACCTTTCCCAATGGTATTAGCACTTAAGTAAATGTAATGTATCCGCCTGTAATTCGACATAATAATAATGATAGCTGGCAATATGTATTCGAGCATACCTGTCTGCTAGGGCGGCTAGCCAATCCCTGTTGCAGATGCTCGCTCAGGCACATTTTTGTTCAACATCCTCGGAGCCAACCTGTGGTTTATTCTGCAAGTATGGTGAGCAGACCTTAGTTACAGTTTCTGGGGGAGAGCGTGAGCAACAATTTAAACAAGGCCAGCACACTCAAATCTTCAATTACGATAACTTGTGACTTCGTGCTAATACAGCTATCGACGGACCCCAAGTGTTCCGCTTATCCAATTCCACTCACAAGGCTTGGGTTAAACCGTGGTATGTTTTTCAGGCATTTTCCAAAGGTGCCGCACGTTGTGATCGTCCCCCTACTGACCGATAACATCAGGAAGGAGACTTTCTGAAAAATCAACCGTGCTGAGAAATAATAAACACACACACACACACACACACACACACACACGCGCATATATATGCGCATACGTGCATATTCATATATATATATATATATATATATATATATAGTTTTGGATAAATATTAATACAAATCCATTGTAAGATTCTCTTTTCATAAGTTTGGGTACGAAAACTGTGAGCCGATATCAAAACCTTTGAGCTTGAAAAACATGAAATTGGCTTCGCCTTACCGTTTGTTTTTTCGTGGCCAAGGCGCACCGGTCTAAACGTTTATGTTAACTTTGAGATTTTAATCTGCGTTTAATTTAACGTTCCCTCCACGAGACCCAGTATTTTTCTAAAAAATTCAACCTTAATGATTCGTGCCTGATGAGTTGGTAGAACAACGAAATTTAATTTGCACTTCGAACGTAGATATATGTATATTTATTAATATATACATCTAATATCTAATTATGTGGTTTATATTCACATTTATACATACATATATATATATATATATATATATATATATATATATATATATATATACATATATATATATATATATATATATATATATATATATATATATATATATATATATATGGTGGACTAACTTATATTTGTCATTTGTACACATTTAGCTAATCTGTCTTCAACGTGGGTAGTAATGAGTTAATTGAGAAGTGATCTGTTTAGCAATGTGAGGATATTCCTATTGTGAGCAGGCAGACGTAATTTTTTTTTCATACGGACGCGCGTATGGTGATGGACGCGAGGCTGCACGGCTCTATCAGATCGCGTTTCCATATCGAAGGCAGCCGAGTCATCTAACCTTTGCTGCTGTTTCTTTGCTGTGCAGAGACAATGTCTGTGGTACCCCGAACTATGATAATAAGTATTCATGGATTGTATCTGGGATTGTACATCTAATAGCCTCTACCGTAAACTTAAAACTAAATAACAAAAATAACGAATGATTTGCGGAGATACGTTTATATGGACTTTTGACCGTGTTTTGATGCGAGGAACACGCCCCAAAGTTTGTAAAAGAATTTTTGATACACCCTGTATATAAATAAAGAAAAAAATGGAGAAATTCTTATATTTACTTGCTTATGAAGATCGCACTTTTTTTTTAAACTGAGAAATTTAATTATTTATCATATAAGCATCTTTATCTAAATGTATATTTAATAATGTTTTTTCTCTCTCTATCCTGTGCGACAAAGAATTTGCCTGGGGTGTGTGGGGTTGTTGGCGAAATTTGAAAATAATCTTTTCAGAATTTAGCAGCCATCTTTTCATCTTTTGTTTACTTATTTGCTTACATTTGTTTATTTAATCATATATTTTCTCTGATTAATTCAGTATTTCTGTCTTAACGCCGAGCGAGCAGCTTTATTTTTCTCCTAACAGAATTAGCCTGGCATAATTTTTGTATTCTTCACCTCTGCGAATACCCAGCGCATAGCAACGACAAAACTGAGTTTTATCTATCTATCTACGCAGAGTATTTATTGCAGTATGAAGTCTTAGAGAGAAACCGAGGTTTGCTAAAGATGGTACGATAGTAATTCTTAATAGGAGTTCTTGGCACGCACATACACACACATGGACAGACACACATGGACAGACACACACACAGAGAAAAACACGAAACTAATAATCCGAGTAGATATCAAAGCATTCTTTTGTTTCATCTGCTTTATCATTGCTTATATATCTTGTAATATCACATCCGCCATTTTGGTTTGATTTCAAAGAGAAACTGTTCTTGTCAAATTATGATGAATAAAACTAACAAGTTTAACTTTATATACTTAACGATTTCTGTCTTAGACGCACACACACACACACACACATATATATATATATATGTATGAATATATATATATATATATGTGTGTGTGTGTTTATATATTTAAGTATACATATATGTGTCTGTATACGTATGTATGTGTGTGTATATACATATATATTTATACATACATATATATATACACATGTATATATGTGTGTGTATATATACATATATATTTATACATACATATATATACACATGTATATATGTATATATGTATATATTGTATATATATACATATGTATGTATGTGTGTGTATGTATACACATGTATATATATATATATGTGTGTATATATATATATACATATATATACATATGTATAGATATATATATATATATATATATATATATATATATATATATATATATATATATATATATATATATATATATATATATATATATGTATATACATATATTTAAGTAAGTGCTTTGTTTATAATAAACAGTATTAACAACATTTACCGGCGTGAATGTCTGAGAAATCTCATAGAAAATATGCGTCCTCCGACAGAAATCGAACCTGTATCCTACACGGAACCACCAGATAGACTACACAATTTATCAATAGAAGAAGCGTCTGGTTAGCATGGTCGATTTACTGCTTTTAAACTATAAATTTCCCATGATTTCTCTCGAACGCTCATATCTGTTTGAAGCGTATCTTTACGTAAACGTATGACATCATATATTATGAAATGGACTAAGTCTGACAGTTATTTTAATATATTTTCTGTTTATACGTTATTTTTATTGATACAAATATTTAGGTAAATGCTCTTTATATATATATATATATATATATACACACACATTCACACTCACATATAAGGTAAAGATCAGAATGCACAACATGATAAGATAAAAAACAAATAGAAAACGTATATTAATCTCTCATTTTTTTTCATTTTTATTACATTTTCTTCAGAGACTGAATGAAAACAGACAAAAAGACAGAAATACTGGTATTTTGAATTATGTTTGTGCCAGTTCTCATTGGTCAGACTCATTGGTCACGTGTATTAAAACCGTCGATAATTCTATGTGTGTGTAGGTTTGTAAAAATTCTTCTATGTCTAAGTGGGCAACGGATGGTCATGTGTATTTGTGATTGTGTTTGTCTAGTTGTTATTTCTATCTGCAAATTTGTGCGGCACACAAACGCGCGCGCACACTCATATATATTTATATATATATATATATATATATATATATATATATATATATATATATATATATATATATATATAAGAAGAGAGAAACCGCAAACGTTTTGTTGTTTGTAATGTGGATTTTTATAAAAATATTATAGTTGATTTTTCCATTATGGAAAACATTTGCGATTTCTCTCTTCTTTTTAATATACACACTTTTCTCTCGTTGGAACTACTATAACCTCTTCCTTTTATATTATATATATATATATATATATATATATAAAGAAATATGGTATGCTAATTTATGGGATAAAGTGGTCAATATCAGAAATAGCTCTTATATAAATATAAAAGTGAATATTGAAGTCAACACTCAGAGGCGACAGACTGTTTCTTGCTAAACGCAATCGTCAGGCCACTTGCGTTGTGTTTTTCCCGACTATATATAAGGTTTATTCTAGACTATTTATACATACGGAAATATATATATATATATATATATATATATATATATATATATATATATATATATATATATATATATATATATACCTCAATGTGTAACTTTTCTGATAATGCTGTAGAAAACGTTAAAAATAATCTTTTTAACTTATTTCATAAATGTGTAATAATTTCTTTCGATTAAAAATCTCCATTGTCCTTTCATAATCTTGTATTATTCTTTACTCATGAAGTTTATGTAATCGTAAATTAAATAATCATTTAAACATAAACAATTTCATCTTATTTATCGTAAGCATCTTCTAAATTTTGCATCTGTGCGTCTAACTTTAATAATAAACTCAGTATAATAATGCTTACTCTATTAAAATCTTTACTATATTTTCTTAGGAAATCCTCTGCCTACGTTCACATGTGTCTCTGCAGTCATTTTTTAAGCCAAAAAAATTAATTAATTACCATTCTGAGCCTATCCTTCATTCTACCCCTCAACAAAAGTTATTGCATCCTTTTTCTATACCCACACATACACACAAGACGATATTCATTTTTATTATGTTAAAGACTGGCTAGTTTTCTTCACCATCTGCCCACTTATGTGGTATTTTATACCTTTCTTTTGAATATATTGTTGTTTTCTATGTATTATACGAATGTATGCCTAAAGAAGAACCCCATTTTTCGCGGCAGTAAAAAACTTTCTGGGTGAAGGAAATATAAAACTGAGGGAGCTCTGTCTCATTTATATTTGCGAGCATTTATTTTACGTACCTATGTAAAGAAAGGCTTGGGAATTTTCTCACGAATTCTCTAATCTTTCCCGGAGATATGCATAATTATTAATGAACGAGAACAATGTTTTACGATGTTAATTCGCAAGTATAAAATATTTGTTTGTTTACCGCCTTCTGTATCAACTTGGGTGTGAAAACTGAAAGTTCTGTTTTTTTTTTCTTTTGTATTTTAGTCTTACAGAAGTTTTTGTTTTAAATGTATTTAAAATATTTACATGGAATATATGTAAATATTTTTCAGATAATTTTTTTTCTTTTATACATTTATCTGATATTTAGGTCAGGATTCCATATATTGTGCTATTGTCAATAAGCAGATTGGCAAAGCACAATCTTTTTGTATTAAAAATGTTATTTCTTAAATTTACAAAACAATTGACATTAATTATCTGTATATCTACCTATGGGTTTCACACACATTTTAAAATCTGAAGACGTTCCACAGATGATCTAAAAATACCAGCAGGAATCTAACAAAATCTTTTCTTTTCGACACTGACAATTAAATTCTTGATAATGACGGACATGCTCGAACAAAACCAAAAACATGAATTTGAACACCGTTTCAAAAATTTAATCAAGACGTGCAACAACTTATTTGAAAATTGGAAAAATACAAAAAAGAAACTAAATAATAACTTCCTTACTAACATACTATATCTTTGTTCTGACTTCTATTCAAAGGGCTTACGAAGTTAAGCAACGTCGAGCCTAGTTAGTACCTCAGTGGGTGACTGCATGGGAATACCAGATGCTGTGAGTTGGAATTGTTAATCGGTGAGTTCCAACTCCCATTGGGTTCGTTATATTCACTTAAAGCAGATATCCTTAGGAAAGGTATGAATACACCTCTTCTCCCCTCCAGCTATGGGATAATTAGTATGACTTGTATCACTAAATCATTACTATCTCCAAGAAAAATATTTTCTGGCTTTAAACAATCTGTAAAGAGTTGATAATCCGTAAAAAAAAAAAAAAAAAACCGTCAAGGAATTATATTCAAAGGAAATCGTCAAGTATATTACTAGCTGTTTACCTATGCTTTTCTTGACTTCAGAAAGTCCTGAGAGTGCTAGATTCTCCAGACATTCTTTCCTCATTATGTCTGAGTAATTTCAACTGTCTCTTTCTAATTGTAAATACAATTTCCCTGTAATCCTTATTTTCTTCAAATCTTCCTCGTTTGTAAATTAGCACGAATACTAGGGAGAATTTTGATATATTGAAGACATTTTCTTTATTGATCTCCAATAAAAACCCCAAAAAAACAAAACCAAAAAAAAACCTAGATGTTACTGGTGTAGAGTCTCATTAACTGCAGACAACGTTATCACCAAATAAATAATATTAACTGCTTGGTATCATGAAGAAAAAGGAATAAAGATAGCCAACAACCGTGATGAAGAAGAAGAAGAAATAATAATAAATAAATAAATATATTTATATAAATAAATAAATAAATATATTTATATAAATAAATAAATATATCTATTTATATAAATAAATAAATATATCTATTTATATAAATAAATAAATATAAATATTTATATAAATAAATAAATATATTTATTTATATAAATAAATAAATATATATATCTATTTATATAAATAAATATATATATCTATTTATATAAATAAATAAATAAATATATATATATATCTATTTATATAAATAAATATATATATTTATATAAATAAATATATATATATTTATATAAATAAATAAATAAATATATATATTTATATAAATAAATATATATTTATATAAATAAATATATATATATATATATATATATATATATATATATATATATATATATCCCATTCAGCACCATAAACTTGCTGATTTTAAGCAGTTGCACTTGTTCAGTACGCAATTTTCTCGTGCTGGAATAGTGGGTGGGGAGCGTCATGACCGGGTGCCGAGGTTCTTTTTTTTAGTTTAAAGGATGTGACAGCCAATGCGACTTGGGAACACTTTCAATGGAAGACCATTCGAGATTATTAGGTTATCTAACATAAATGCATTTTTAATTGGGCCCACATGTTATGCACTTCTTTCACTAATAACAATAATAAAAAAACAAACTGTAGATAGAGAGCGTACATTTGGCTGGGATGCATGTGCCCAGTATACACTTGTCGGACTAGATATAAGGATCAGTAATATTCCGCTTCGTATATTTGTATCCGCGCCTCAATTTTTTGACGTGCTTCTCCCAAACTTAATAATAATATTCCTGCAGATGTTAATGTATCTTTGATGATCTTCAAATAGCTATCAAAATACAAGTATCTTGAATGGAAATCTAAAAAAAAATGTGGCACATGAGGACATCAATAATTCCAGTTGTAGTTGGAAAAGGTTGTGATAGATTCATTAAAGGGGTTCCTGATAGACCACGCCTTAAAGAAATAAAAAAAAAAATAATAATATTTGTACTCACGAGTATAGCTCGCTCATTATGAAATGCTTTATCTATGTAAAATGTGTGTGATCTGGGTTTATTTTTTTAAAAAAATGATCAGTGGAAGATGTCATGTAGCCATTCCTAATATTGGTTTTCTGGCTGGGACCGGGAAGGAAACGTGTATACAACAGAAATTTGTTATTATTATTATTATTATTATTATAGTAGTAGTAGTAGTAGTAATAGCAGTCGTAATAATAATAATAATAGCAGCAGCCATGGGCAGTATCACAAATAGTAATAATAATAACGGTAAAGGCTGATCACAGTTCAAAAGTTAATGATATTATATGAATTAAACAAAAACTTTTAAATTGCTTCTCGGATTATATTCCACTGTATAAATTGGCTTTTTGGTTTCTAATGGTTAAACATTTTTGTCTGTTGGCGAGGCTTTTTGGTCAGTTCGAGAACTTTTCAGAATCCGCTTCTGTAGTAGAGGACGCAAGAAAGATGACAAGTTTTATAAATAAAAGAATACTAAAATGTTAAGCGTTCAAATAAATATATTCTTTTTTTTTTAAACAGAAGAACCAGAACAACACAGCAAACTGCTTACATAAAAAGGAAATAATAATAATAATAATAATAATAATAATAGTAATAATAATAATAGTGGTGGTGATAATGGGATGGGAAAGATGAAACAGAAAACCCAAATTGTGATTTCTGCTGTGACCCAGACTTGTTAATAGTCCTTTTTCTGTGGAACCAAACCCGAATGGTATTTCCCACAAATCAACCATTTCGGATAATTTCTTTTTTTATTTTTCACACTAGAGAGTTACACACAAACTCTCACCTATTTATTTAAAAAAAAAAAATGAAGTGAACAAAGGGAGCTGTGTATGTGTTTATGAGAAGAGTTCGCAGGTGACAATGATTTTAGGGGTCTCGATCCTTAAAAAAAAAAAGTTGTTTCCTTCTGTTCAGCAGTCAGGCTTTTTTGGAGAAAGCAACACGAAGGTCCAAAATGTTATTCAGATTTCATTCTCTTGAATCAAAGCGATTCGTCAATTATTCCTTGATTGTCATTTTCAAGGAAATGACAATCAATTTTCTTGCCTTGATTTTTGACCGATTTTTTCTCTTTTTCTTTTTTGTTCTTTTGATCACTAAACATGATTTTTCCCTCTCTTTCTTTGCTCTTCTCTCCTTCTCTTTTCTTTATCTCTATGTCCTTACATCTCTCTTTCTCTTTTCCTTACGTCTCTTTCCTTATATCTCTCTTTTTGTTTTCTTGATCATCAAAGCAGATCTCTCTCTCTCTCTCTCTCTCTCTCTCTCTCTTTTGGCTCTTTTCTGTCGTTGCTTTCCTCTTTCTTTGCGCTTATCTCTCTTTTCTTTCTTTCTTTCTTTCTTTCTTTCTTTCTTTCTTATTACCAGACCAGATATTTCTCTGTATTTTTTCCTTCATTTTTACTTTTCTATGTTCAATTTGTTTCTTTCCTTTATTTTCTCTTTTTCCGTCTCTTTCTTTTTACTCTTCTTCATCGCCACATCAGTTTTTCGTTTTCTTTTTTTTTTTCACTCACTCTATTTCTCCCTCATTGCTTCTTTCTTTCTTTCTTTGTCTTTATTTTCACCTTTTTCATCACAAACCAGTCTTTCTTTTTATTTTCTTTATTTCTCTCTCTCTCTCTCTTTCTTTCACATTTCTTCACCATAAATCTTTCTTTCGATCAATAGATCAATTTACTCTACCTTTTTCTTTCATTTTCATCACCAGACTGTCACTTACTCACTCTCTCTGTCTTTCTGTCTTTCACTTTCTCCTGCTTTATTTTTACTCCCTCCATCTCTTTCCATTCTCTAGCTCTTTCTCTCCACCTTCCCACTCATCCTGTTGACAGATCTTCTTCTCGTTCCCCATATAAGGCAAACACTGATTGTGACAGAGCTATCAGAATCGCCAATCAGAAGTGAAAACACAGGAAAGAACAATCACTTTCACACTGACTTCTGTGACCACGGATTCCTTTCTAACCTTCAGACATTTTATCATTTGCTATTTTCGGGATCTGAATAAGAAGGGCCCAGTTTGAAGGAAAGACAGAAGAAGTAGCACGTGTCTATCTTCTGTCTTACGAACAATTATCTGTGTCGATGTGAGGTGGCGTGACGGTTATAAGCTCAGAGAATTGAAACAGTAGACGGAGTTCGAATGTCAGTTAAAAGAATCTGTCAATATTTCTGAGATGAGGTATTCTAATTGTTCTCCACCTTTGGCTATTATCCTCACCTTTTGTTGCCATATTCATAATCTTTCATATATATATATATATATATATATATATATATATATATATATATATATATATATATATGTATGTGTATATATATATATATATATATATATATATATATATATATATATATATATATATATATATATATATATATATATAAATGTATATATATATATATATATACACATATATATGTATATATATATATATATATATATATATTTATATATACATATACACAATAATAAGTGACTCATCTAGTTAAACGACTCAAGAATTTCGCGTCGAAGCACTGTTCAGGGCCATATTAGTGATTTATCAAACATCTGGTGATTATAAGAGTCAATGATTGGTGTTCAATCACAGGTGAGGAGCAGTAATTCTAAATGTTGAGTTTCCTAATAGATAGGCCTTGTCTTTGAATATTTAGGGCAACACAATCTTTCTAACATTCATTTTTCCCCACTTTGTCTACCATACATGTTTACTTAGTTCCTTCTCTTCTCTTTTCTTTTTATACTTTCACTAAAGTTGTACGTTTTCGAATGTGAGGACACATTTACACGTACATGTATATCTCGTCACATGCACACGTCTACGAAGAGGACAGAAAGGAGATATAGATGTGTACATATATACTAGTATGTGTGTGTATCCAAAGCAGCAATTCGTTGTCGGACTGAGTAAGCAAGCACGGTTTACATTAGTAGGGAAATGAGATCACACACATTGACAAAGTACGTCCTGGTTAAGGACTACTGAGTCGGAACTGGTCAGCGTTTGGCTGTAGTGAGTCTCGCTGAATGGCCACTAATTAGTAGGTGCTGCCCCCTGGCGAGAAGCCGGATTGGAAATGACTGCGCTTCTGTGCCCCCACCCACTTACAGCAATTTTGCCTGAACCTTGTGATATATAAGGGAAAGTTTGCCACTTTGATAAGGTGGAGGGGTAGATCTCCACTCTGGAAAAATGTCTGTGTGTTTGTGTGTTGTCCAGTGTATGTAGAATAATTATACGTTGAAATTTTGGAGTTTATTTCGGATTCTCCATATAGAGGTGAAGAGGAATGTAGTTATGTGAGACTATCTACCTTTCGATTCTGCTATTATCAAATCTGTTCCGCTTTCAATCTCAATGTCCGCAAATTTATCTAATTAAATCTGTTCGTGTACGTAGGTATCTAAGTTCGTTTACATCAAGCTATCTATCTCTGTTTATATGTGTATCAATCTTAATCTGTTAACATCTGCCTACCTCAGTCTGTTTACATCTGTCCATTTCAGTGTGTTTACATCTGTCTCACAGTTCATTTACATCTGTCTATTTTAGTCCTTTTGCATCTATCTCTCTATTTCAGTCTATTTACATATGCCTATCCAAGACTGCTGCTATGTATGTATCTATCATTTTTAAAACTGTCACACAATATAGGGCCCAAGAGCCAATCAAAGTAGAGAGTTATTGTGTGATGTTGCATAAGCGTAGAAAAAAGGCAAGAAGTGAAGTTTATGAAGGGAAGATAAATGTTAACCTTAGACTTGAAGAGGCCAAGATTGTTGGCAATTGGGGAAAATACTTCCGGGAGTCACAATGTAGTAGTTATTGGAAAGATGGGGATTATCTATCTATCTATCTATCTATCTATCTATCTATCTATCTATCTATCTATCTATCTATCTATCTATCCCCATTATCTATCTATCTATCTATCTATCTATCTATCTCTCATCACCCCATTATCAATCTATCTATCTATCTCACCCCATTATTCATCTATCTATCTATCTATCTATCTATCTATCTATCTATCTATCTATCTATCTCACCCCATTATCTATCTATCTATCTATCTATCTATCTATCTATCTATCTATCTATCTATCTATCTATCTATCTCGCCCATCCCCATTATCTATCTATCCCAAGGCTGTATATTTATATATATATATATATATATATATATATATATATATATATATATATATATGGATGTATGTGCATACAGACACAACACTTAGATCTGAATGGACATTAAAAGGGTCTCGGTTAATGTCCACTTTCCACAATGTGACCAAATAACCAAACATGAGTAAACTGTTTCGAATCCATTCTTGATCTATGCGAGAACTTTTCAGCACCCTATTGTATACTGAAGTAGATAAATCTAAATCATTTTATCTTTATGCTAATGAATCATCTATTTCTGTCTACGGCTGTTAATCAGTAAACATTGCCATCAAGAGAGGAGATGAGCGCCGTCGACTGAGAAACACAATAGAGGAGTAAGGCTTGTCTTTTTGTACTTCAGTACCCTAAAGTTAGGAATGTCAAAGAGGTAATGTCTGCAGAGAAAATTACCAGTCAAGTCCATAAGATTAAATCAACGTGTCCGACATTCTTTTCTCATGACTGCTTTGAGCCAATCAAAATGTGAGAAGGTTAAGCAGGTCCATTATTGGCCAAATGGCCGAGTGATTACAGAAGGGAACTGTACGCTTCAAGGCCAACGGTTTAAGAACTTATACTTTCGGTGTTATTTATTTTAGTAAAATGTTAAACATTTTCTCTAGACAAAAATATAAATGAATAAAAAACAGCAAAAATTTCACAAGTATATATATATATATATATATATATATATATATATATGTGTGTGTGTGTGTGCGCACCAGACTGATTTTGAAAATCACTGAGATAGCCGAATGTACTCGAATAAGAGACAGCACAAATGTGAATTTCGGACAAATTTTCAACAATTTTGATCTCAATGCACAACACCTGATTGCAAAATTGAAAAGCTATAATAAAAAATAAACAGACAGACCTCATATATATATATATATATATATATATGCCTTTTCTAAAATAGTTGTTAAGGATAAATTAAATGGGCACCTCGACGTGGCGTAATGGTTAGCAAGCTTGTCTCGCTAGAACAACTAAGACTGAGTAGTGAGTTCGATCCTCACTGAGTGCCCCATACCTTCGGCCTTGTGCCACATCTAAGCTACGCTTATAAAATCTCTCTCTCTCTCTCTCTCTCTATATATATATATATATATATATTGGGTGATTGGAAAGTAACTTCCTATTTTATGTATGAGTAGCCAGCCAGGAGTTCTGAGGTAACATTAGTGAAAGGAGCATGTCTACTATATCAAACTAAGACTTTGGATGAACTTGAAGAGCGAATACAAGATGTTATGTCTTCCATACCACAAGCATATCTGGTGAAATCATTTGACGTGATTTCTGGGCGGTTCGAGAAGCTATTAGTCAAATCTGGTGCCCATATCGAATTTTAAATAAAACCTCAGGCTAAACGCTTTCCTCTCATATCGATTTCTTGTAAAAAATATAGTTAAATAAATTATAAGTATTTTAAAATGGGAACTTACATTTCAATCACCCTGTAGGTAAGAGTTGTTTCTATAAATTGGTTGTTTCTATAAGCGCGTAGTTCTATTTACAAACCCGGAAGGAAAACTGCCACTGGATGGCAACCAATAATATTCACTGTTTCTTTTTAGATACATACTTTTCTTGCTTAGTGAGATTGGCCCATTGAAACGACTTCCTTCGCTTGGAATATTTTATGCAGAAGCACTGCTCCAAATCATGTCATGGTTTTCATGGATATTTTACGATAGTCATACTCGACAACGAGGTGTCAGACATATATATATATATATATGCATAGCGAACGTATATATCATTAGAGTAAAAAGTTCATTGAAAGGCCTATACATTTCCGAAATAAATGTGAAAAATGTGCATATTTAAATGTAAATCTGACGTCTATCTCTATCTTTTTTTTTTCTCGACCCACACCTTATAACTCTGTCCGTGTACATTCTTTCGTTTCTTTCCCCACGCTCTCTCTTTCTTCTTGAACCATTTTCAGTTTTTCTCTGTCTTTCACAAAAAAAAAATCTCCAACTAATCTTTCTTTGCTAGTTTTGCGAGGTTAGTCTCTATTGAAATAGAGAATACGGGAGCGCTGAAGGAATTGGACAGGAACCAGAAATGTTTGAATATTGTTTCCAGAAAAGTTGACTTAATTAACCTCTTGTGGATAGATGGGCAGGAGTGGTCATTTCAGCTACAACTTAATATATTTCTGAACCTCTTTTCTTTTCACTGATATTATCTACTTTACTTTTTATCTTTTCTTTTCCTTCGTGTCGCGTTGCTCTTCATTTTCTGTTTCTTTCTCTCGTGTCTACTACTTTTCCTTTTCTTTTATTTTATATATCATTTCCATTTTCTTTGTCTGTTTTTTTCTCCCTTATACCTTTGTTTTTCCTTTCACTTTTTCCGTATGTTCTTTTCCTTTTTTGTTTTTCATTGTGACCTTGGCCCTCTTTTCTGCTCTCACCTTTTAATTTTTCCTTGATCTGTTTATAAAGTTTTTCCTTGAATTCCCTTTTAAGATTTCACTTGTTCTCACTTTTAAGATTTTTCTTTCTCTCCCTTTTAAGATTTTACTTGTTCTCACTTTTAAGATTTTTCTTTCTCTCCCTTTTAAGATTTTTCCGTGCTCTCCCTTTTAAGATTTTTCCTTGCTCTTCCTTTTAATATGTTTCCTTGCTCTTCCTTTTAATATGTTTCCTTGCTCTTCCTTTTAATATGTTTCCTTGGTCTCCCCCCTTCAGTTTTTCCTTGCTCTCCCCTTTATGTTTTTCCTTGTTCAACTTTTAAGATTTTTCCTTGCTCTCCCTTTTAAGATTTCACTTGCTCTCCCTTTTAAGATTTTTCTTTGGTCTCCCACTTCAGTTTTTCCTTGCTCTCCTCTTTGTTTTTCCTTGTTCAACTTTTAAAGTTTTTCCTTGCATTCCCTTTTAAGATTTCCCTTGCTCTCCCTTTTCTGATTTTCCTTGCTCTCCCTTTTAAGATTTTCCTTGTTTTCTCTTTGCAATTTGTCCTTGCTCTCCTCTTTTAAGATTTTCCTTCCTTGCTATCCCTTTCAGTTTTTTCCCGTGTATATTTGCTCAGCCTTTTCTGTTTACTTTGCTCTCTCTGCTCTACCTTTTCTATTTCTTGTGTACGTTTCACTGTTTATGTTTTCTCATGTTTTCCTTGTATTTTTCTGCTTTTCCTTGCTCTCCCTTTTCTGCTTTTCCTTGCTCTCCTTATGCTCCCCTTTCTTTTCTTACACGTGTCTTTGCTTCCCCTTTTCTTTCGTATTTCCTTGTTCTTCCTTTTTCTCTGCGTTCTCATGTTTCTTTCCTTTTCATCATCATACTCTTTATTCCCTTCTTTTCCCGCTGTACTCTCCATTCACGTACAGAGAAAGTTAATATCATTCAATATTTTGCTTCTCACTAGTTAACAGTCGGAATATTTGGCTTCTAATGGTTCTATTAACAATATGTTTTTCTTTTTTTTTACTTCTATCTATCTTTTCCCCGCCACATACTTTACGATCGAGCCAAGAAAATAAAGTTTGTTGTATATATTTCATTCCATTTTCTCCTTTTACGTTTCTATTCCACTTCGGCAAACTCCATACTGACAATTTATTTTTCGTCTTTATTGGAAATTTGCCTCCAGTTTGGCCATGAGTTATGTATGCATTATAGGACTACTCTACTTCGTTCAACTAAAAGTACAAGTGTAAATCTGCAGAGGCCAGAAATCATTATCTATTTCACGACTTCATTTCTGCAAAAGAAAATAGACAGAGAATCTGCCAGACGCACACGCATATATATATATATATATATATATATATATATATAGGGAAGAGGTTATAGTAGTTCCAACGAGAGAAAAGTGTGTATATTAAAAAGAGAGAAGATGCAAACGTTTTTGGTTGTAATGTGGATTTAAAAAAAATGCTTTATTTTTCATAATTTTGCTACACGAGTTTCCGCTCTCGCGACCGTCATCAGGCAAAGGGTGGAGAATTCCACATATTATTAAAAATAATTAATTTTTATCTCCTTCATGTTTTTTGATGTTAAATATTCTCGATATGAGACATTCTCTTTTTTTTTTGTGTTAATGACCCAAATGTTTTTTCTTGAACTGCTATATATATATATATATATATATATATATATATATATATATATATATGTGCTCGATAGAGTAACCTAGAGCTTTATAAATACAAATATAGGTAACTATACACGTTTCGAAAAACCTTCGAATTTTTGATTTGCCAATAATCAAATCAATCTCGAGGAAAAAAAGTTTAAAAAAAAAAAGAGCTAGAAACATGAAAGTCTGTCGAAAAAATCGCACAGATACAGGTTTGAAGCCCAAAGAAAAAACCCTGATACGAGTAAACAACTAACAAAAAAGAGCTCAATACAACCGTAGAGCAGACCTAGATAAACCTAGGAGCCAGACAAACCTACCCAGGTTTCACCTAACCGGATCGTCACGGAAAGGTGGCTCCAGCTTTCTCTGGCGATCCGCTTAGGTGAAACCTAGGTTTGTCTTTGTTAGGTTTATCATCTATCTATCTATCTATCTATCTATCTATCTATCTATCTATCTATATATATATATATATATATATATATATATATATATATATATATATGTTCGTAAATAGCAGTTGCGAAGATTTCATGTTTTTTCCTATATATTCTCAAACTTCTTCTCACCGCCGTAGGGTAAAGAAACCTTAGCCTTTTCGTTCGATTGCCGGAGTTAAGCTCAACTGCAGATGATCAGTACAAGATGTGTAATGATATTGAGAATAACACACATTATGAGTGCACTTGAAGGAGAAAAAAAAAGAAAAAAAAGATTACCCTCATTGGACTTCCTCTTTTCCATTGACAACTGCTGTTTGCTACTTAAAAACATCACAAGCTTGAGGGGAATGGGACGTCCCTTTTTTAGTGAACTACTGATATGTGATATTCGTAGACTTGTAATTTCACCAATTCAGGCTTTCAAGACCAGAACCCGCGATGCTAGGTACACATTGTCAACTCATCCACATTTCCCCCGTATTCCACTGTTAAGTAGTAAGTTTCATTCAGACAGCTATGTCCCTAGAAATGTTAAGTTTTGGAACAGAATCCTGAGAGCCTGCTTCGCCGATTACTACGAACTTTACCGTATATCTTGTGTGCTTCTTCCGTAACGTTAACCATTATGCTACTTGCGCACACCCACTACGTACACGCACACATTAGCATTAATAAGTACCCCGACTTCCTAAAAAAAACAAACGAAATCACATAATTTGGTAATTAATCAGCCATATTCCCCTACAATCAGAAAAAATAGATTTGTTTTTCCCCTCGAAATGACTAAATCTAAGCAGAAGAATAGTGGTGTAGTGGTTCAGTTTGTGGAGAGCAACAAAAAAGGAAAACTGTAAATATCCCTCAGTATACTGGATTTAAATTTCGTCAGCGTTATGATACAACCTACATTATTATTTCCCTCCTTTCGCCGATTTTTTCTCTTTCAGGGGTAGAGGTGGGGAGCCTGAAAAGTTCTTGATTGGAAATACTTCCAATATCTGGTCTAAACACCAGAATCTTTTCTGAAATTTTAAGCACCCGTCTCATATATATATATATATATATATATATATATATATATATATATATATATATATATATATATATATATATATATAAAGTGAACATTAAAGTCAACACTCAAAGAGGACAGGATGTTTCATGCTGACGCAATCATCAGGCGTCCTGATTGCATCCAGCATGAAACAGCCTGTCGCCTCTGGAGTGTTGACTTCAAATATTTTATATTTATATTCATATACGTTCTATCTCTGATATTGAGCCCTTTATCCGATAATTATAGCACAACTTAAAACTATATTTCTTCATTCATATGTGTATATATATATATATATATATATATATATGTGTGTATATATATATATATATATATATATATATATATATATATATATATATATATATATGTGTGTATCGTCTCTTTGTGTATGTATATATATATATATATATATATATATATATATATATATATATATATATATATATATATATGTGTATATGTGTGTATATATATATATATATATATATATAAAATCATTATGGTGAATGACAGTTTTAATTTGCTTCATAAATCTTAGCCTGACATCAGGGTATGCATAAACAGTTCGTCAATGACAATCAATAAACCCAATGTTTAAAATTTAAATATTTTGATATTATTTCCTGTAATAAGTCATAGTTTCTATCTGCCCAAACCTGCCGCCATTTGTCGACACTTTTAACTTCAAATAAACAAAACTCTTCAGTCTCATGTCATAAGTTAATTTATTTTGATATTCCTGCGAGATTTGTCTGTCCAGAATACATTAACACATTTTTCACTTGCTGTTGTTGTTTTAGAAAGACCAGTCCATTGTATTTAGCCAACATGAATTAGATTTTTGAAAAGAATAAAGGATAACGTTTGAAAGGTCCTCTAAAATATATCGACTCATTAAATAGGAGAAAGAAAAAATTCTGTTTTTTGTGGTCCAGTTTTCTCGCTTGTTTTGTCATGGAATTTTGGCCTCAGAATTTTTTTACCATTCCTAAGACATCTTTCGGATTCTTTAAATTTGCGGGAAGGGTGACTGGAACTATTTATTTGATCCACAGGAATATGTTCCCGTTTCTTTATTTGTTATGTCCACCTTTTTTTATTTCAAAACTCGTCCGTTTTTTTTTTCTTATGATGTTATTCAGATTCACTTTCGAAATTACGTAATATCTGTGCAGTAGATAGAGTATTAAGAGATAGAAAAATTTCGTTTGAAACAAAGAACACTGTTACGTGATATTTGTCCTCCCTTATGGCAGTTAATATTGGACAATCTCCTCACAGATGAAGAACAGACTTGAGATACGAGAAATGTGGTTCTACAGAAGGATGCTGAGAATACCGTGGACCAAACATGTGAGCAACGACGAAGTTTTGGAGAAAATGGAAGCAAAAAAGAAACTAATCCTTAACATCAGGAAGAAACAGTTGAGCTTTCTTGGTCATATAATGAGGAAGGAAGGCTTGGAAAATCTGATACTCACAGGTAGATGACAGAAAAAACACCGCATAACATACTTGTGAGTGTGGCAGAACAGGGTTTAGCAGAAATAAGAAAAAGATAAAGTTTGTTAAGAGCTACAAGGGACAGGAAATTGTGGAGGGCCATGATCGCATAAGAAGAATATGGCAGTGGATATCGGTCAGCCTTCTCAGGGATGAAGAAGAGAATTGAGGCCACAGAAACAAAGAAGAGAATACTGTTACGTAATATCAGTCCTCCGATATGGCAGTGAATATTGGAAGAATAGACTTGTATCAACAGAAATGTAGTTCTACAGAAAGATGTGAGGATACCACGGGTCAAAGATATGAACAAGGACAAGGTCAATAAGAGAATGACAACAAAGACGAAACTTATACTTAACATCAGGAAGAAGCAGTTGAAATTTCTGGAGTACGTAATGAGGAATATATTTTTAAATTAGTAAATTTATAATATTATATTCATATATAGTAAAGGTAATAAATCCGTTGGTATATAATAATATATCCTACTAATATAAAATATTAAAACTGATCCACAAATAGAGCTTAATGTAATTATTACAGAGCAAATAATTAATAAACAATAAAATCCCAAATCACCTCATATGGGGAATAAACTTATTTCAACCGACGAAAAAATAAAATTCATCAAATCTTATTCAACCCCGGTATAAACTGAGTTGGAAATGTAACTGTGAAAACTACAAAAAAAAAAAAAAAAATACCTGTCGAAAAACTAATACAGAAATATTGATTTCAATGTTTCAGTCAGACGAAATGTACCAGACAGTGGTCAGGGTAGGGTGGAAGGTTATTCGTCTTATTAGCCTATCACCCAGATTAAGACTCCCGTTCTGGTTACCCTTGGCAATTTAATTCGTAACCTACAAAGCTAGGGTTAGTATTTCGGACCCCGAGCGTAAAGAGAATATTAACAAGCGAATATTGCAGATTAAATCTCCCCGAGCAAGATCAATCCTTTTTGATATTATTGCAGGAGCTTCGTTAAAATTTATTAACTAATTGTTAATGATATTTCTTTATTTTTCTCTTCTTTTTACAGGATTGGTAAATCACCCTTCCTTTGGACATGCTCATGGTTTTAAACACAAATGCAAATATTGCCAGAAGTTATTCAGTAATGAATTATCCCTGCAAGTTCACATCAGGTCACACACAGGTAAGAAACATGTATTTTTCTTTTCTTTTTTCTTCTCTTAAGATATTAAAAAAAAAAGCCAATTTTGTATTCTTTAAACGAAAATATATAAAACTTTGTCAAATACTTGCAAAAGGACAATCAATTTTACGTTTGAAAATAAGCTCTCTCTCTGTAGATTTTTTTTTTAATCTTCGAGGTTCCTTAATATATTCGAACTGTAATAGTCTGATTTCCTTTCTTTTTCAGACCATTCCTATAAATAGAAAGACCTCGTACGGTAATAGTTCTTAAGAATTATTTTTCTTTAAGGATGAAGAGATCCTAAATCTTCTGTTTATGTATTCAGCAATAATTTTAACTGTTTCCTTCATGAAACTACATGAACTCTGTATCCGAAACATTCACCATAATTATTTTTGCCGTAGGAAAGTTCGCCGTATAAGATTTTTGCCATAAGACAATTTCACCGCAATTTTTTTCGTATATTTCAATATTTAGGTATTTATAGTGAATTTAAAACAGTTTATGTTTGCAAATAATTTGTGTAAATTTCAAAAGACTTACTGACAGTTTAAAAGGGTTATCTTTCTTTGATCAGATATTTTATATTGAAGTTGGTTGCGTATTCAAGTTGGAAGTTTGTTTGAAATAATATATATTGCTTGAGTGCGAATTATTGGCAGACTGACATTATTTTAACAGAATGTTTAACCTTAAGTCTGTAATATGAAATTGCGTAACATAGGTTGCAGTGTCAAGTTGAAATTATTGCGCTCCTTACTGACGAGGATGAATGATGTAAGATTTTGATCTTATAACTTCGCTTATTAAAATGTTTAAATCGAAGTAACAATAGTGTAGGCCTGATATACTTAGTAACAAGGTACTACGCATATTAAAAAAATAAATGCGGAGTAATTGTCTTATGGCAAAATTCCTATACGGCAAAGTTTTCAACTGCGAAAATTCCTGAGGCGATTTTTCCTACGGCAAAAATGTTTAAGGCGAATGTTTCTAGAACAGTTGAGCTCAGTAATTCTTTGCAGAATAAGTTTTTGATGGATTAGTGGGAGTTTGGCTCATTGAAGTTTCCTTAGTGAGGAAGAAGGAATATACAAACAATTACTTATATTTAGTAATATTTTTATTGCCTTAGCAAACTAAAGAGAGAGAATACAAGCGAAGGCAAATGATGGTGTATATATCTAGATGTCATTTTTAGGATATACGTCGGGGCGATGTTACTATGAAATACTGAGGCGGAAGTCTTAGTTGGTTTAATAGATCAATTTCGTAGAATTGGTAAAGGTATTAAATCTTCATTTGTGTAGTGCATTGTATGATTTGTACTATCCGATGTTGTGTTCAATGGAATATGAGGTACGCCGACGAATAAAAGGTCCTTAACAGAAGAACAAGACACTAAGGCATCCGGTTCAAAAATAAAACAGAAAGAGAGAGAAAGAGAAGGAGAGACTTTTGAGTATTACTTGAGTAACGCCATCTAGCGATCGTTAGCAGTAGTTCTTTGGCAAACAAGTTGTGGAATCCCTCAGTTTGCAAGTTCTTACGTTTTGGCAGGTAAATACATGTTTTTAATTTTTATTGAGCACACATACTTCGGTACCTCTTTTTTTTTTGTAAAGAAACGAATATATTTGGTAGCTTTGTGAAATTTTGTATTTTTTTGTGTGAAGATAATACCCTCTTGCTTTTGATGAAGGCAAGAATTAAGTTATATTTCTTGAATCTTTGCCAGTCCCTTTCTAAAAATCAGCAAAGAGGCAAAGCGATCTTTTTTTTAGATTTTACTTATAGACATTTCATTCATATTTGTTATTCATTCAGCTGGTGAGAATTCATTCATCAGTACTTTTACCTTAAATTCACGAAAGACCACCAGGAATTAAAACATTTACACTTTAGATTTAAAAAAAAAAAAAAAATGAGGCCAAAGAATGTTTTTCGTGCAAAATTTATATATAGTTATTAAGCGATTAGCGTCCTGATAGGATCGTAAAGAAATGTAATAAGTACTACAAAGTAGCTGGGGGAAGGTTGCACTGGATGAACTAACAACATCTTAGCCATATACATGCATGTGATCATGTAATATTCTAATTACTTATATGACTCATTTGCACAATAGAGCTGTGGGATGAGATGCAGGGCGCTGGTGGGGAAGAGGAAAGTTTTACACACGAAATTTCCTTCTCGAGTATATATATATATATATATATATATATATATATATATATATATATATATATGTTTCATTAAAGACGACAGATAAAGTACTGCGATTAATCTTTTTTTATTTAATTTTTCTTGTGTTCGAACAAGTGTTTTCTTTTCTGGACACAGAGTGTGTAGAAACTGTCCAAATGTTTTGCAATTCCGAGCGCTCTAGGCTATACTTTTAGCCATTATCAAGGATGATTTTATTTTTACTTTTTTAATTGGGTGTATTTGTTGTGTGTATGTTTCTAGAGTTATGGGGATGTTCTATTTTCCGAACACAGTTAGCACATTTTGGCCATGTTCGCAATTAATATTATTACGTGTTGGCGGCCTTTTCCTTTTTATTATTAAGGCTTCCATTATTTTAGATGTTTTTTTGTTTGTTTTTTTTTACATGTGGATGAGGTTATTATGTTTGTATTTTCTACTAGTATGTTTCGGATGGAGTCTGATAAGTTTTGTGTGTGTGTTAAAATAAGTTCTGATGCTGCTGTGGTCTGATAGGTGTAACGCGTACATATATATATATATATATATATATATATATATATATATATATATATATATATATATATATAGCACATTGACTGCTGGTGTTACTAAAATAGTATTCGATGTATAATAACAGTGCTATATTTTATATTAATAATAAATATACATGTTGCAATGGTGGTCGGATTAAGAAAAAGTCAGGCTTGTTTCTCTGCGTATTATACGCCTGCATCATGGAAAATGGATATCGAGACTGCTTGGGTTAGCTAATGATCTCTTTCTCGTTCTCTTTCACACAGAGACACACATATTTCACTTCCGTATGCATAGAAATATATTATTATGCTGGCGAGGGTTTAGAACATTTGCATTTCGACCATAAGACCCAGGTTCGAATATCGCCCTGGTCAATTTGATTTCCTGACGTCATCGGTCCGGGGATGCGATTATACACTGTGGCGCCGTTAGAAAGTGTCTAAAAAACACTACGTCTTGATCCATGCCTTGTGAGTTAAATTGCGTAGACGAAATTATTCAGAATAATTGTCCCAGCGCGAAATCTCAAGCCATCGTAACCGAGTGTGTAAGCGTACTGGCCTTGTTCAAGGTGTTATTAAAATCGATAACTACTTAATTAATATTATAATGTAATGCCATAATTATATTCATATGCTTATAGATAAGTTATTTCGCATAAATTCTTTTTTATACGTAAGAAGAGTATCATCTTTGATGGTATTGCTTAAAACCAAGCAGTTCGCCATCTGATTTATCCTAGCACTCAAAGCCCGAAGAGTCGGAAGACAGAAATATACTTATATTGAATTACTGTTATTTTATTATGGATTGGTTTGTTTTGTTTTACGGCATATCAACACCTTAATGGATTATTTAATGCCTACAAGATTTTTATTGCTGGGAATATTTTTTCAAAATTTATTGCTGGTAATATTTTTTTCGAATAATCTATTACTAGTAATAATGTTTTTCTTAAAAATGTATTGCTGGTATTAAAACTTATTTTTACACTTTCATAGTGTTTTAAGCCCAGTTTGGAAGTTAACTATTTGCTCATAGCTCGAACCCTAACAGGTGCTACCACCCCAGGTCAGGATGGACCTGGGAACACCAGCAATTAATAGGTGGTTCCACACTCCTCGTAACATCCTGATCAGAAGCCTTGCTACCGGATGTAGTTTATCGTCTTACCCAGGACGGTGTTTTATTGTGAATTCAGATTGCATTAAGAACTATTTTTTAAAAAATCTTTTTACGCTTTTAGACGTAAAATATTTCCTTTTATTTTATAAACCCACTGGCATCTAAAATACTATTTAAATTAAATATTATTTATATTTTATATTTTCAGGAGAACGCCCGTACCGCTGTAATGTGTGTAACATTAAATTTTCTTGCAAGAGTGCCCTGCGTGTACATTTCGGCAAACACAAATCTCACCTCCAACTGCCTCAGCAACCACTCCCTGCTCACTCAGCTGCTCGGAACGCCGCACTCCTATCTTCCAGGTTTCAATTCCAGCCTATGAGTCTTACCATGTCGTCGGTGGCTGTCAATTTGCCCGCTGCCGGGGTGCCCATTACGGCTACTGCATCCCCAACTATTTCTTCAGCCGTCAGCCGTGCGCCCTTGCTAGACGCTGCCTCAGCCTCGATATCACAGTCTTTAAGTCGGGAAAGAGAGAGTCCTTCACTAAAATTAGAGAAACCAGAACTAAAGCTTGGAGAAGGTACCATCGACGTGTCACACCATTCTGCCAACAATAACGGTCTTACAAACAATACTACACCTGTAGTTACGGGGTCTGAAACCCCAACGTCCGTTTATCAAGCAATTGGCCTCCCAAACTCCCTACCCTCTTCCAGCCCACATACCGACCCCTCGTCCGCCTCCTCCGTTATCGCCGCCGCTGCCGCTATCACTGCTTCCAACTCGAGTCTCGCTGCTGCTGTCTGCTCGCCGGCCATTACTACGACCTCTTCCTCAAGTCATATCCCCCTGACCGCCTCTCGGACCTTTCCCTTGCTTCCGCCGTTGACCGTCGTTCCGCACCCACCGTTGGCACCGATACCACCCCACTTCAATACAAGCAGTCACGGACCGCCGCCACCGCCGCCGCCCCCTCCCCCGCCGCCACCGCCGCCGCTCACCAAGCCAGACCTGAGGAGCATGCCTGGGGGCCTCTTTCCGCCAGCCAAGCACATCGAGCCGGGCGAGAATGTTGAGGATTATATGGAGGTGAACACTTCGGAAACGTCGAAATTGCAGAAATTTGTTGAGAATATCGAGCATAAGCTCAGTGATCCGAATGAATGTGCGATCTGCCACCGTGTCCTGAGTTGCAAAAGTGCGCTTCAGATGCACTATCGTATTCACACAGGCGAGAGACCCTTCCGCTGTAAACTGTGTGGACGCGCTTTCACCACTAAGGGCAATCTAAAAACGCATATGGGGGTACACCGGGCCAAGCCGCCCACCAGACTCACCCACCAGTGCCCTGTATGCCACAAACAATTTACAAATATCCTTGTTCTGCAGCAGCACATCCGAGGACACACTTCCGACACATATCCCAGTATGCCGCCAAGTCTCTATCGTGCTAGTGAATGGCATCCGAAGCCGTTCGACTTGCGTCCTCATCTGGAACCCCGAGAGCTAGATCTAAGCAAAACCGCGCCCAGTTTCCCCCACCATCCGACCCTCCCTTCCACTACCTCTCCTTCCACGTCGCTTCATTCGACTTCCCCGGCTATCTCTCCAATGGACAACAAGATAAGTCCAGGCAGTTTGGACATGACTCAAAAGGTCCTTGATGCCACGGGTAGCATTGACGGCAGTAGCGATCGTAATGTCATTGACGACGAGAATATAATCGACGCTACTGGCGTAATTGACAGCGGTAACGTGATGGATGAAGGGATGATGGACGATAGCGTTGTGGACAGTGACGCTGCCGACGATGGCGTCATGGACACCAGTGTTATGGACGACAGTAATATGATAGACGATTCTCTCGCAGACTCGAATCTTATGGACACCGATGATATTGACGGCGACAAAATCAGCGTAGGTGACCGGAAAATCGACGGTGATGAAAACAAAGTGGATGACTGGATTGAATCGAAAACGCCCACAGCATCAACGACGCCAACCTCGACGGCAGCTACCCCTGCTGCCGCCACGACACCCGCCAAAAAAGAAGACGATTGGGCCGAACCGGAGGACTCACAGACATCAAGTGATGCCGCCCACGAAGCCCTTGATGAGGAGCGACCCAACTCCATGGCGTCTATCGGCTCCCACGAATCACCGGAGCTGCATAAAATCCACAGCATGAATCCAGTTTCGAGCTATGAGTCGCATATCAATTCAGTGATAACAAGCGGTTTTGTTCCACCGTCGTCAACGTCCCTGGCCGCACTGGAAGCCCGGGTCCGCGCAATCAATTCAAACAACCCGCTCAGTATGACGATCGGCCCCAAATTTGATCTACGTCTCCACCCTAGAGATTTAAACCCAGCCCACAAGCAGTTTTCTCCACATCTCCCTCACAGCGCTTTTTTGAATGGGGATGGTTCTACCGGAACGTCACCCCAGTCCCTTGGCGCCGACGCTTTGTCTGATTCGAATGGCTTAAAAGATGCAGCCTCGATGCATCTACGTCCCGACGTTCCGGGGTTTCCTATGAGCTCAGTGTTTCCTTTGGCTCCAGCTCTTGATCTGCGCCCTCGTAATGTGGAAGGGAAGGCGAATACAACATGCTACATCTGTTTTAAGACGTTCGCCTGTAAAAGCGCCCTCGATATCCACATACGGAGTCACACGAAAGAGAGACCCTTCAAATGCGAAGTTTGTGATCGCAGTTTCTCCACTAAAGGGAACATGAAGCAGCATATGTTGACACACAAGATAAGGGACCTTCCCTCACAATTTAAAAGCCGTAACGGAAGTAGTAGTAGCAGTAGTAGTAGCAATAGCAACAGTAACACTACCACCAACAACACAGGCAACACTGCTACTAGCAACAATACTAATGCAACTAACAGTAGCAACAGCGAAGCTCCTGTTAAATCTGAACAAAGTAGCGAGAGCGAAGCTAATCGAGTGGCTCCAAGTGTGGGAACAAATAATGGTAGCGGTAATGGCAGTAGTACGAGCAGCAGCAGCAGCAATTGTATCAGCTCGAGCAGTAAACAACCAGGCAACGGCGAAAGTAACGAAACCAACACTAACCAGACCCCACTCCCCCAACCTCAAACTTCCCCTAACAGTGACGGCAACAGCACATCCCCGTTTGTACGTCGGTCATCTCCAAAGCACACTTGCAGTGTCTGTCAGAAACAGTTCTCCAGTGCCAGTGCCCTTCAGATCCACATTCGAACCCACACTGGCGACAAACCTTTCAAGTGTAACATGTGCGCAAAGGCGTTTACCACAAAGGGTAATCTGAAAGTTCATATGGGTACGCATATGTGGGGTAATAATCCATCGCGGCGAGGTCGGCGAATGTCTATCGAACCTCCGTTCCTTATTGGCCCCAAAGAGCAACATTACCTTTCACCGTACCATAGATCACCGGATTTTCTCTTTCACCAGTATCCACATTTCTTGAACGGCCTGTCACCAAAGATGAACGAGATCTCGGTCATCCAGAGCTTGAACGGTAGCATGAACCACTTACAGAATCATTTGCCAGAGGTTAGCAAGGAGGAACCACCACGCAGCGACAGTGTTGGTGGTCGCAGCAGCATTGAAAGTGATCAGAAAAGCACAGAAAGCTTGCCTTCGTCTTGGCCAAACGACACGTTGTCCGGCTTAAATCTAGCCCATCATCATCAGGCTTTGATACTCTCTCAGCAGCAACAGCATCAACAGCAGCAACAATCGCCAAACGGAAGTAGCAGCAGCAACAGCAGCAACCCTAATAACCCGATTGCTGCTCAGAATCTGGAAGGTGGTGGTTTAATCGCTGGCGGTTTAGGTCTTGGAGTAGCGCCGTCTTCACATGATCTCTTGCTAGCCTCGGGTCTGAGCGGTGAGCTAGACCTTAGTATGAAATCTGCGGCCTCATCGATCTCATCAGTGGTCAGCGGGCCTGGTACCGGAGTAAACACTGCAGTAGGAGGTGCAAATGGTGGCTCTGCTGGCGTAGGTGTTAGCGTTACTGTCAGTGGTGGTGGCAGCAGTGCGGTCTCAACTGCGGACAGTACGGCTTCTTCTCCACCTGCGGCTCCACCGTCGGTGTCTCCACCGCCGGCTTTGTCCACCACCCCTAATAGTGACCGCGATCTGGTTAGTGGTGGTACCCCCACCAACCCAACAACCGGGGTGAGCCCACCGGAGACCCACCAAAGTGTCGGTGCTTGGTCCTGGCGGACGATATGCCATGTATGTAATCAAGTATTTCCGACGTCAAGTTCGTTGGATCATCATTTAAGGACACATCACCATGCAAATCCAACGGAAGAACCCCTGCGAACTTCAGTGTCGAACTGAACAAAATGAAAAGTACCAAAAATAAAAAATAAAAATGACCAAAAAAAAAAAGAAAGAAAGAAAAAAAAAACGGAGATAATAAGAGTCGCCAATTATTTATCGACTTACAAAAGAAATAAGAGATGATAAAAAATAACGTAAAAATAAGTTTATGTAACGCAGATGGAAGTAAAGATATTGATTGATTTTCATCAGGATAGCAAGTGTAAGGTCACTGAGAAAGTGATTTGAGAACTGTTAGCGATGCCAGCTATGAAGACATTGAGTCTCAGTGCTGTAATGAAAATGAGGAAAGGTTTATTCAGTTTTGGATGCAAGCAGAATGCCTGTCTTATACTGGACTTAATTTGACTGCAAACAAAAAGAACCTTTCTTGTAAGCATGAAACCAACACTAGAAATATATAAAATAACCAACCCTAACCAACAAGAAGAGGTGATTCGACAAAACCCAAAGTTTGTGTCTAATGTGGTATCGTGACATTATTATTATTATTAATAATTAAGATTATTATTATTATTAATAATTAAGATTATTATTATTATTATTATTATTACAATACGAATGGTGAAAACGATTTTGGTTAAGAAAAAGAAATCGAAATTATTGAAACCACGCTAACCATGCCTCAACACAAAACAAACAGGAAACAAAACCAGTTTTTGTTTTAAGAAAGTATATATACTTTATATTAAACGATATTGAAATCAATCTGAAGCATTTGTCGGACAGTAAGTAAAACGAATTTATGAATAACCACCCCCCACCTGACTAGTCGACTTAAAAAACAAAAAGAAAAAAAATAACAACAATAACAAAAAAGAAAAAAAAAACTGTTGATTGCTTATTAAGAGTAATCGTCATTGAAGGAGCCCGGGGAGGCTGAGAAGAACTAATGAATGAAATAGAATGTATTTGGGCAAGGTGGTCAGGAAATTTGATTGCATAAAATTTGGAGAAAATGAAATCATGCAAAAAAAAAAGAAGGAAAACAAAAAAAAAGCCAAAAAAAAACATAAATTAAAAAAGCCTGTATAATAAGCAAAAAAAGCAAAATAAAAACAAAAAAGTAAAAAAGAAAGAAACAAAAGAGACCTCACCGAGACATTCCAGATGCGAAGTGACAATCATCAATTAATTTTTTTTATTTAATTAATTAAAAGAAAAAAAAACAAACAAAACAAAATCAGCAACAAAGACTGAGTCTTGAAGTTTGAAAATTTGTTTAAAAAAAAAATGAAAGCGTTTTGTAGGCAAAAGTGACACTTATATACGTGGGATGATGCTTTGTTTCTTAAAAAAAAAATTACATTGCTACAATGAGTAATATGCATAAAGACTTTGTGGTAAGCAGAAAAAACCACACACACATACACAGACACACAGATGACTTCCATCAACCCAGCTAAAGTAAATTTCGTAACTAACTACAACCAAAGCTTAAAAAAAAAAGACTAAAGTATAATGCAAAAAAAAAAGAATAAAAAAATTGGATTTTAATTGTTCCGAATTACTTTCACACTGAAACCATGCTTTTTATTATTTGCATAAACAAACTGAACGAAATATTTCTCCTTCCCAACTCTGCTACTTTTTACCTTAAGTACATCAACAACTTTAATTTTTTTCATTGGTCAGTTTTCGTTTGTGAAACTTATATTTCACTCAAGCACACATCTATATTTACTTACATAATAATTTTGTGTGTAAATATTCCTATCGATTCAAATCGAGAAAAAATAAAACAAGCAAAATACGAAAGAAACTCACAAAAAAACCCAAAAAACAAATATACATTCGTTTTATTCTTTACACCCACAACAATATCATTAAATAAGTAAAGCTCTATACTTATCGATAGCAAAACATGAACAAGATCATTATAAGTAACATTGTCATGAGAGGCACGTTTGAAAAATGAAAATAAAATCGAAGAGTAAAATGAAAAACTTGAAATTATTGATCGATTTTCCCTACCTCTGTATATTTTTTGACAATCCTCTTTACCCTACCCAATCCGACACCCCAACAACTACAACCTATTCACTTTCCGTATTTAGAATTACAAAACATACAAACACATGCGCTCAAACAATATATATATATATATATATATATATATATATATATATATATATATATATATATATATATATATATAAAATATACACACACATTCACACGTAAACAGATGTATATATGTATACAAGAAAAATGTATCCCACTTTTGACAAAACTTTAAAAAAAAAAAATAGATTTTTTTAAAAATATTTTTTTTTATGTTTTAGGCGAAAAGAAAAAAATCAATTTATCGGTTTCTTTTTGTTTAATTTTTTTTAAAGATAACTTGCTCTAAGGAAAGCGATTACAACATATATATATATATATATATATATATATATATATATATATATATATATATGTAATCACACACAAACATTTTTTTTTGTTTTTGTGTCGTTTACAAATAATTCGGCCCACTTGTATTTTAGAAATTTGAAATGATGACTGTAATCTCATAACACGAAAAAGAAATAAAAAAAATAATAATAAAAAAAAAAAAATAATGAAATAAATCTTATTGTCATGGTCCAAGAATGAAATCATTGCCTGGAATATTTCAAGGATGTATTTACGCAAATCCATTAATTTCAATTGTTTAAAATCCCCACCCCACCCCACAAAAAAACAGACAATAGAATGAACTGAGGAAGAAGAAAAAAAGAAAAGAAAAAGAAAGGTAGAAATGAAAATTCTACAGATAAGGTTTACACAAAACCAAATCCTCGAGAAGATCCATTGACGAAATCACAACAAGAGGTTGCAGTTTGCAAAGTGTAACCTTTTGATAAAGGACCTGTTGATATTAAAATATTTTTTTTGTCTGTTCAATTGACGGAGGCTGTGTTTTTGGCAACTGGTCAAAAAAGAAGTGTAAAAATAAGAAGTGGGCCATCATCAAAACGAAACAAAAAAAAATCAACATAAAACGAAATAAATGTATGAATTAAAAACGATCTTTGTCTATTGTTTTTTATTTATTTTACGTTACAGTGTTTGTTTATTTCAACAATGGCGTTATGATTTGATCATTCAGCGCATGCGTATAAAAATTTCAAGCTGAAAAATATTAAAGTAAAAAATATCTACAATGATATCGAACTTTAAAGATAACATTTTTTTCTTAATTAGTTAGTTTTTTCCTTCCTCTTGTCGCGTAGAGACAGTAGTCTATCAGCGGCACGGCGAGTGGCCTGGAAGAGAGATATCTAGTGGGCTCCGACAGTCCTGCCACTGAGTCACTCCAGCGTTTTCTTGGTCTGCCTCTCGCTCTCCAGCCAGAGCACCTGAAGGTGCATGATCGTAGGGCTGGTTGGTTGATAGGCATACGTGTGAGATGTCCAAACCACTTGATCCTCTGTCGTTTGACGTGTTGTATGATTGGTATTTCTCCTACCATATTTCATATTGCCTCATTCCTGATCTTGTCTCGCCTGATCTTGTTCGCTGCTTTCCTCAGGCATTTCATCTCACAAGTGATCAGTTTACACTCAAGGGTTTTTGTTAGGGCCCATGTCTGGCACTAGTATGTCAACGTTGGTAGCAAAATGGCGTTCACGAGATTTTTCTTGGTGCTCATGGAAATGCTAGGATGTTTTAGAAGAGGAGAAAGTTGGTAACTGACTGTGTTGGCTTTCTGACATCTGACCTCAGTTTCTCTGTCTACGTTGCCGTTATATTGTTCTCTGTCTACGTTGCCGTTTTCTGTAAATGTGCTGCCCATATATTTGAATTTACTGGTTTGCTTTAGCTGGGCCCCATTGATGTTAATGTCCAGTTTTTCTGGTCTCTTGCTGACGATTATGGCCTCGGTCTTACTGACACTTGTCTTCATGTCGTATTTCTCGCAATTTGAGCTGAGTTGGTCAGTGTGTTTCTGTAGCTGCAGATTACAAAGAATGCCAACCCAGATCGCGAGGCACTCAACGAACTCATATTCGTCGACGATCAGGCAATGATGAACAACGACAGAATCCAGCTGCAGGAACATATTTATTTTTTAAATAACTGAAAAAAAAACAAAACATTCGCGCTATCATCTCTGGTCACGTCTTTGATTTAAATTAGTAGTACTTTTGAAAATTTCACTTTTTTTTTTTTTCTTTTTTTAAGCATTGGCGTAATGCTTAAAAAAAGGCGTGAAGCCACTAGGATTCAGGATGTTGCAGAAGATTTGGAGCGAGAGCAGATAGGAGTGATAGAAGAAAGGATGAGGAGAGGGATAGTGGGTAGATCAAGGTAACTGGCGGTGTCGATTGACATTACATTTGAATAGTTGGAGATTATAGCTCTCAGGGAAAAAGTAATTGGGAAGAGTGTTCCACAGGCGAGAGGTGCGAGGTATGAAGCTATTGGAGTAGAAGAGACGGCCACATTTAAAAGTCTCTACAGTGAAAGGGTGAGAGCGGGATGCCAGCCTCGTAGGGCGCTTGAATTCATGGCGTCTGGGAACGAGTGAAAGCAGCTCATCGGAGCAATTACCATGTGTAGAAAAGACAGAGAGAGGCGACGGCGCGTCTGTGAGAGAGTGATTGTAGACGAGATGCCAGATCAGGGACAATTATATTACATATCCATCTCTGGATCTTGTCAAGAACTCCGAGGTAAACAGAAGGTGTCCCAGACCATATATGGCAGCAATACTCCATGCAAGGGCGAATGGTTGATTTGTATATTTGAAATATCGATTCTGAGGAGAAAAATTTCCTGGCGCGGCACAGAGAGCCAACTTTCCTCGCGGTGGACGAAGCAATTGACTCAATGTATTTGTTCCATCTCAGGTCAGCAGTCAACGTGAGAGCGAGCAGTCGCAAAGAGTTGCTCTCAAGAAGTTGACTATCAGACATTCTAATGGGAGGCAGGTAAGGATCTCTATGGTGGTTAATAGAGAGTAGTTTAGTTTTTGAGGCGTTAAAGTTGACCAGCCAATTCTTGACCCAATTAACAACCGATTGGAGGTCTATTTCAAGACGAGTGGCCAGGTTAGTTTTGTCAGCGGCACTAGATTTGTTTTTGAGGCAGGAGTAAATTGTAGTGTCGTCTGCGTAGATGCCAACATTTTAATTTTCTGATGAGTCATATTTCTGAAATTAGTGATTTTATTAAACTCCTTGTGAGTTTTTACCAAGCGTAGCTTATTCGTAGCACAAGGTCTTAAGTACGCAAGTTGTATGATTATTATTACTTACGGAAATTCCTTTAGTGCATTGTTAGATTAAATATTTGTTGTTAACTTTAACAAAATATTGTACTAACAGTAATACAAGCCATTATCTGGCTCGTGTACGCATGGAAAAATTTTAAATTAACAAGTTTTTCCATTTCACTGAAGCAGACGTTAACAGACATAAGAGAGTTATCACCTTCTCCCGCCCTCTTTCTTTCTTTTTCTCACTGAAACCAAACAACGTTTCTGATATGTCTTTTTCGTCCTTCTTCGCAATCCAAACGGAAATAGACATTAGTTGGGAGTATGGCAGGGCGTAACTTCCATGCTAACTAAGGAACAATCAGAAATATAATTATGTACATATGTTTATTTGTGTGTGTTTAAGTAGCAATCATTCATAATTTTCTTTTTCAAATGCCACGCCCTTTGAAAACATCTCTGCAGGTTTTACACTTTAGTTGGGAAACGCCATGCATATATAGGAATGACTGGGAAGTGGTTTCAAATTGCCTTCTCCACATTTCTGAATTCAGAATTTCCCTTCTCTTAGACTAGAGATTTCGGTCAAGACGACATAACTGGAAATAGAAGAGACGGACACGTGTTCTTTACAGTGGAATCATCGCGAAGGTAAGAGCAACAGACAAGCGTGGAATTTGAACTCGACTCGCTATATCCACTTCCTGCGCCGATAACCTTTTACACAACCCGCACACCCTCCTTCATTAAAACAAGTTTCACCATAGACAAGAGACGTATTATTTAAAAATCATTTTTCTTGTTTGCCCCTAAGAGAACAATGGTTCAATGAGTGTAGGTATATATGTTCTACATTATTTGCAGTAGGACTATTGTCCTCATTGTTGCTGACGTTTCGGACATTTTGCACTCGTCCGGTCTTCATCACGTGTTTGCTGATCCGGGTAAGCTTTAGGGAATTTCGAAATGAACCCTTTAGTGATAGTTCTCATACTCCATTGTCCGTGTGAAGTGATATCTCAACTTGTTCTTATTTAGTACTACTCAAATATTGCTCACCCCGTTTCCGCATAGTCTAAGTCAGCATTAGCCGGATTCATAATATGTCAAATTCACGAGCCAACTCTTTAATCCACTACATTATTGTCCCGTGGGACAATCCTGAGTTTAGAACTTGGAACCGTAAACATCCTCTTCTTCCCATTGGCAATGCTTGTGCATGTCACGCCCGACTGCTTTAGCCGAGGCATCTTTTCCTTAATGATGCTGTTGAAGCTTTTTTTCTTTTTTTCTTAACAGCGCCCACGTTATATTTATTTCTATGCTAGGCCTAATAAGGAGACCTTCATAGCCTAGCATATACGTTGATTTATCTTTCAGACCTAGCTCTCCTGTACTTTTCCCTGTCTAGTATGTTGACTTCATTCCACAGGGATTGGTGACTACTCTTTTCCCTCCACACATGATCAGCTATTCTTGATTTCATTGTTTCGCTCCTTATCCCTGCTTTTCGACCTTCCACCACCTTTACTGCATTTATATTGTTCAAACGTTAAGTGTCTAGCCCTTTTAATAATACTTTTTAGTCAAAATAAAAAGACAGAAAAATGAAAAGAATGAATGAAAGGAAAAGAAAAATATTGACGTTAGCCATTTTATTTATCTATTTTAATAATACATTTTAAAAGCAGGCATTAATGAGGTGGCGTGACGTCATGAACGTGGCAACATAAATTATTGACTGGGTTAAATATGTTTATTAATTGTCAAATACATTTTACCCAAAATTGGTTTATAAAAAAGGCATCATAAATTTGAGGCCATTTTAGGATATCATTATCTATTATACGCGTATTATTAACGTGTACTTGTTATACACTGGCTGGAGAGCGAGATATATACTCTGGATGGAAAGCGAGAGGTAGACCAAGAAGACGTTGGATCGGTGGGAGACACCCTCAGAGCCCACGAGCTATCTCTCCTCCAGACCACTCACCTTGCCGCTGACAGACGACTGTCTTCCCCACGCGACGCCTAACAGCATAAGTGGAAGGAAAAACTAAACTAGCACTTGATATATGCTTGCAAAATCATGAGTATCCAGGAAATGAATTAAGAAAACATTAATGCCACTTCGTCCAGTGAACAAGACGCAACAATGGAAGCTTTTCACTCGTCCATGGAAAAATTTCAGACGCGGCTTATTTTTTTCAGTGTCACCAGCACCGATCTTAACAAGCAAGACCCGCCTCGTCAGGTCTAAATCACCCTAATAACCCCTGTATTCCTTTGGCAAAAAACGGATGTTTCATTCAGAAACATTCTTTCTGAGAATCATTACATTGTGAAAGAAGCTCCTACGTGGATACTTCCCCAAACACTACGATCTTAATCTCTTCAAGTCTAGAGTCAATCAGTATGTGTTCTCCATGCCCACATGAGCCTCACTTCCTCCTCCTACATTCATATCACACACATCATTCAGCAATTGTCTTCAAACTTGCATTGGGTGAATTTAAAAAAAATACATAACATTTGTCATCTATCTGTACAATTTTGAAACGCTAAAGTAGATATAGAAAACTAAAAAAAGAACCCTGCTTCAAGTAAACGTATTCAGGGCTAAGATTAGAATGGCGCCAGACCACAGGTAGGGGCAGTCACTGAGCAAGATTAAACTCACTACTTAGTATACTATTCAGTAACTAATGAAATAAAGATATATTAATTTCAGGCCTCTATACATAGTCAAGATGGAGTTAGTTTTGATCACTTCTTGAAAAGTGGATATGAAAACTTGATCAGCTCTGCATTTCAGATTGGATGCTGACCAATAACCAACTAGGAGAGGAAAAGAGACTTGGGGGTCTGGTGTGATCTCTTTTTATTGTAGATCCTATTACTGTCCCTTGAATGGCTTTTGTTGTAATTCACATTTCGGATTCATTCTTTGGTTATATTCCATTTTGGGATTATCAGAAAACCAGTAAATCAAATCGAATTTTCTTTTTATATTTTAATGTAGAGTGAGTGTCGATGGTTAAATGTAAATAAATGATAGAACTTCCTAACAGACAGAATTGACAAAGTTTGCAGTAAACAATAAAAGAAAAAGAAAAGAACAGAGTCTATCTATCTATCTATCTATCTATCTATCTATCTATCTATCTATCTATCTATCTCTCTCTCTCTATATATATATATATATATATATATATGTATATATATATATGTGTGTGTGTGTGTGTATGTATGTATGTATTAAATATGTGGTGCTGTTCAATTTATATTACAATGAATCACTCATACAAAAAATAGATTAGTAAAGTTAATGATACAAAATGGCGAAAACGCTTCACAAATAAAATTTTAAAGTTGCATTAACCTACGAATCACTCGATGAATGTTATGATCCTTGTTTTTAATAACTTTATATGTTTCCCTGTTTCTAAATGCGTTGCATAACTTTTAGAATGTATCTTTCCATATTCCAATGAGCTTTAGCATTTCGGTATTACATTTTTAGTCATCTATTAAAACACTTATCTTCTGAAGAACTTTGCGAAATGTTAGAAGCGTCTTTCAGGTTCATTTTATCAACTTTATTCTGTTGTTTACAAGACTTAGAAAAGTCAGATGCAGTGAAAATGGCCTCCAATCAACATTCAGGAATTAATATCGGTTAGAATCGGCGGGAAAACATTTCACGAATGTCTCGGCGAAACATGTTAATAGGGTAGTTTTATTTTTTATTTTCGCTTTAATTATATATAACAAGGATATATTTTAACTCTTTTAAAATAATAACTAAATAACTACATATTTAACTTCTTGTATAAAAATAAATTAAAGTAGTCTATGAAAGATTTACATGATTTTAGTGTCCCTGACCTGCAAATCGCATATGGGGCTCATCCTTTTACTGATGACCATGCATTCTGTCTTCTTGTAGTTTACAGTTAGTCCCTTCTTCACGCTCTTCTTCGCTACCTTCTGTAGGGAGTTTTGTAATTTCCTTTCCATATCTGCTATCAGCATTGTGTCATCTGCGTATCTTATGTTGTTAAGATTGAGGCCACCAATGATGAATCCTGATAGGATTTCCAATTCTCTCAGAATTGCCTCGCTGTATAGGTTGAATAAGTCCGGTGAGAAGATACATCTTTGCCTTACGCCCCTTTCTTAGGATGTAAATATCAAAGTTTTGCTCGTCTGTCCACTGCCTAGGGAAATTATTGTACATGAAATGTAAGTAGCATTTGAAATGTTCTCGGCCTGACTTACTTCTGACCAAACATCAGAATGTATTTTTTTGTAATCCCTTCTACACTCTTGCGATGATTAATTAAAACAATTACTTCAGTTTCCTTTTTTTCACCATACGGTTAGTTTTAGACCCACTGGAGTGACAGGGTGTAGGTTACGGCGGTGGGAAACGGACTGAAGCCGAGATAACAGGTAAGGACCAAATGAATTTCAGATTATTTTTGGTGTTTTATCAATAATCTCTAAATGCATAGCAAAAGAAGCAAAGCATATTCAAGGCATGGGCGAATGGTAGACTTATAAATGTGTAAGGTAGATTCTGGCGAGAAAAATTGTCTAGCACGTCAAAGAGAACCAATGTTCCTTGCAGCAGACCTAACAATTTTTCCAACGTAATATTTCCAATTCATGTCAGGGGAAAACCTTAACCCGAGAATGCGCAATGAGCCACTCTGCTAGAGGTTAGCATCACCCATGCTGAGGGAAGGCAAAAAAGCAAATAAAATTAATGAAATTATTGTGTATCAATACGCTGGTTTGGTTTGGTTTGACATTATTTCTTATTACTATAAATATTAGATTTAGCGGATTCACATATTTGAGTAAACGTCTCGGTATGCATTCTTAAACAGTAAAATTACTGTTTACCATCCTAGACATCGAAAGTCTTAATACAGGAAATGTTCCCTGCCCAACACAAAATGAATCTCTGCCATTTTCATGCTACATACATACATACATACGTACATATACATAGACATAGACATACATACATATATATATATATATATACATATATATATATATATATATATATATATATATATATATATATATATATACTAGTAGAGCCCGGCGTTGCCTGGGGATGTAACAGTAAGAGATAGATCAAGTATCCACCATCATAAAGACTGAAAAATAAAATTGACAAAGATTATTGTTTAAGGTTGACGGACACGCATGTCTTAATTTGTATTTTTTTTTTTTTTTTTACGAATTGGTCAAACCCAAACTCAAACAAAAACATTGTTTTCAATCGTTATGAGTCTACCGATTGAATAGAATTTTATTATAAACAATTGTCTTGTAAATTGAATTTTTAAAGCATTCTGAATGTAAAAATAAAGAAAAAAGTGTGCAAGACAATAAGAAACACTACCTACCAAAAAAAAGTGAAATTTTATTGAAATCGGTTGAAAAATGTAGGAAATCCGATCCCATATATAAACGAACACACACACACACACACACACAAACAACCTGGGTTTTATTATAAGTATAACTTGATATGAGTTGTCCCCCTTTTATTCTCGCGATGCTTCTTAATCGTGTTTTCAAATTGATTTCGTGCAAAAACAATTGGGTTTTCCAATTTTTGGCGCTGTCAGAACCACCGCAAGGTAATTTTACGTAGTCCTGTGAAGTTTTGTTGAAATCAGTTGAAAAATGTAGGAAATCCGATCCAATATATAAACGTACAGACACACACACACACACACAACCTGGGTTTTATAATAAGTACGATATATATATGCATACAAATGCGAGAAAGAACAGATGGAACAAAAATCCACTGTTCGTAGCATTTACTTTGAAAAAAGTGCTCATTACAATGTAGAGCATTATATTATTACAATGTATTATTACAATGTAGAGCAATATATTATTATTAAGTTCTTAGTTTGGTTTCGTATTTTTTTAATGATATATCAACATAAATGAGTTATTTAATACCGACAATATTTTTATTGCTGGTAATATTTTTTCCACAAATGTATTGCTGGTAATATTTTTTTTTCCAAAAATGTATTGCTGGTAATAACGTATTGCTGCTAATAAGTTTTAACTTGTTTTGGTTGCTGGTAATAATTTTTTTACAAAAATGTATTGCTGCTATTAAAACCTATTTTTACACTTTCATAGTGTTTTGAGCCCAGTTTGGACGTTAAATATTTGCCCATAGCTGCGACCCTAACAGGTGCTACCACCATGGGTCAGGATTGACCTGGGAACACCAGCAATTAATAGGTGATTCTACTTTATTCAAAACCTCATGATCTTGCAGCTGGATGTAGTTTATCGTCTTACTCGGGACGTCAATACGCTGGTATTTTTCTAAAACGAATTTCATGTCACTTTTGTATAGCAGAACCTCTGTATTTCTAGGACTAAATCAATCATGCTGAAAGATTTCAAATCATAGAACTTGTCTATTGCTACCAGATAGCAAAACGATTTTGCTTCATTTATTCTACAAGTTCCAAGTGTTTTAATTTCTATAACAGAATCACAAGCAAATGAGATTAAAATGTATTAATCAAATATTGAACGTGTTAAATGAAGGTTGGACTACAAGACTTTTAACCATACCATATTAAATTTAAATATATAAAGAGTAACTGTCTCGAAATGTTATATGACAATGAAATTATGTTTTGTTTAAATGTCGAAAAATCAGAGAACAAATATGATTTTAAAGACTGAAAAAAAGTAGATTATTTCACTATCGGCATGGTCTCGATAGAGTCCAGAAGTACCTTTGCGTCCTTGTGGGTGACAAATTATTCTCTGCTCTGCAACCTCTCTCTTACAGATGAAACATCGCAAACATCTCACTGCTCTATCGCTATTTCCATGGAAAGTGCTTCGACGGACGATATTCCTTAGTTCCTCCAGTTCTAAAATGTACGACTAAGACCCGGCATGCTACGCATATTGTAACGAACCAACATCATTACCTCCGTGTTCCGTTGGTGAAGAACTAAGTTCCACATGAGCAGATTCTTCTTGCGAAACACCGCTCTATAGGAATTCGAAGGTGTTTCCCTGATCACTACAATCTTAACTTGTTCAAGTCTGCATAAACTGTGCCTCTTAGCCTGTAAGTGAGAATCTCACTGTACAAAAGCAAAGTCAATGTGTTTGATGCCAGCCGAGATGAATTTACATTTATAGATTACCATACTCCCAACGGATGCAGCGGAAGTAACAATTTTCAACCTAGGAAAATCAAAATACATTTTGCCTCATGAAAGGTTCAAAGATTGGATTCAAAGACATTTTTGTCAAAAATGTACAAACTCGTCAGACATTGGCATTTGCTAATTTATTTCAGAGCTGTCTCCTCCGTTTCCAAGTTACTGGGCCAAAACTATCAAATTAATGACGGTAATGCAAAACATGCAACAAAAATAAAAAAAAAAATCCTTGGTTAAGAGAGTCCCACTTAACTGTTTATTTAATTTCTCGTTGCGAAAAGACACAGGCGTATATTTTCATCATGCTTCGATTCAGTCAAAAGGTCTACTAATATAAATTAGATATTAGTTGAATTAATATTATTTTTGCAGTTTATCTTACTTCTCGAATTTCATTAAGCAGCCTATTAAATCTCTCTCTCTCTCTTTATATATATATATATATATATATATATATATGTATAGACATGTCTGATTGCATAAATCACAGACATTATGTCTGATAATTTTTAATAAAATCTATTCATACTCACGAATAACCTTTATCATTATGCCGTGTATTGATATTAAAGGATGAGAAAAAGTGTACTATAACTGTTTAAATTTCTTTTAATTTACTGCTTAAATTCACTATATATATATATATATATATATATATATATATATATATATATATATATATATATATATATGTATATATATATATATATATATATATATATATATATGCTCGATTTTCTTAAATTCCAACTTGAACAGCAAAAAAGAATGGAACAACTCCATTTGAATATACAAAAAGAACGACTTGAAATTCAAAAGCAAACTGAAAAGGAAAGGTTTGAACTTCAACAGCGAATTGAATAAGAAAGTCTCGGATTACAAAAACAAACGGAAATCAGACAACGAAAACTTAAAGAAATTCTACTTCAAACGCAACAAGAGCAAAGAAACTTGCTTGAACTGATAAACAGGCGGCAAAATAGTGAAAACGAAAATGTTGACCGTGTTTTGAAAAATGAAAACATTTTATAAAATATTCATACAGCAAACTATTTCTTATTTAACAGTTAAAATATTTAATCCTTGAAAATAGCTAAATGTATAGCCGAAAGCGCTCGGATTAAAAGAACAATGGGACAGTTTTTGTATAATTTATCAGCCAAAAAGAAAAGAAAATATTAGATCGCATGAGAAATTGTATAAAAAACTAAATAAAAGCACCTTGTCTGTCGTATTCAATGAACATACATATTTATATACATATATATACATATATATATATGTATATGTATATATATATATATATATATATATATATATATATATATATATATATATATATATATGAATATATATATACATATGCATATATATATATATACATATGCACATATATATATATGAATATATATATATATATGAATATATATATATATATACATATGTATATATATATGAATATACATATATATATATGAATATATATATATATATGAATATATATATATACATATGTATATATATATTTGAATATATATATATATATATATATATATATATATATATATATATATGAATATATATATATATATAATATATATATATATATATATATATATATATATATATATATATATATATATATATATATATATATATATATATATATATATATATATATATATATATTTGATACATAATATTTAAATGAATTTAACATACATATGTTTTATATACATTTTGGTAATATCTAATTATTTTCGAACGCTATAATATTTAAATATAATTATATTACATTTAGGATGACAGAGAAAATCACTGAAAAATACGTAAACTTAAAGAATCAGCGCATATGCTAAGCCAAAAAAATCTCCTAACCGGCCAAACATAGATAGGAATACAATATGAGAACTAGTAATACGTAGAGCTAAAGAAGGACAACAGAAACATAAAATGTAATATGAGATCTGGTAGAAAAATGTTAATTGAGACATTAGGTCCCAAAACTTCACTCACTGATGTCTCCAATAGATAAAAGCATTGGTTGAAATAATCCAAAAAAGTGACTTGGCACAAAGAGTTGTGAATTCAATACCTGGCCACTGTAGCGGGAACAAAAGCTTGGAAAGTTGAGTTACTAAAGGGAATTAACTGAAACTTAGATATCTCCCCGTCCCAAAAAAAAGGGCATGGAATGTGGAATTAGAACAATGGTGAACTAAAAAAAGGGTTCGATTCGAAATACCAACGTATATCACCTGAAGAAGGTCAGAGCGTACGACGGTCGAAACGTCGGGAATATGTCAATAAAAATGAGGACATCAGTTCGAACAATGTAAATTCTGAAAATACTTACAATACATCATGTCAGAAATATAGACAGATCCTGAAGAGGGCCAAACCGTACAATGGTTGAAACATCGTGAATATGTCAATAAAGATGAGGACAACAGTCGGGACAATGTAAATTGTGTAAATAGTTACAAGACGTCATCTCAGAAATATAGACAGATACTGAAGACGGCCAGAACGGTCGAAACATCGTGAATATGTCAATAAAGATGAGGACAACAGTTCGAACAATGTAAATATTGTAAATAGTTAAGTACCTCATCTCAGATCAGGACCGATAATATTTCTGATTCTTCTTCAAGGACATTAAGGTAAATAGCAGGGGCAGCCGGACCATATGTGGCAGCAATATTCTAAGCATGGACGAATGATAGTCTTGAATTAACCATAAAATTTTAGGTTGGAATGAACCCGAGGAAAATGCTCGGTTGAAATATTTTAATTGTATATCTAAGAAATCCAAATAGAAATGTTAGGTTAATCATAGCCATTTAAGATGGTGAGATTCCGATGGAAGAAATTGTTCTCCATCTTGAAAATGTTGCGCTTGATTTGCTATTATTGATGGTTGCCTATTCTTTTTTGAAAGTGACGGTAATTGTATCATGAAGAAAGTTAATGCCTGTTAATTTATGTTTTAACATTAACATTAGGCGTCAGGTTTAAATACAATAAAGGTTTAAATGGCGCAAGAGAAAAAATGAAAGAGCCATCCTTCAAAAATGAATAATAATTGATAATACTTCACTCAAGAAATACGGTTACTGTGGAGTTCAACAATTAATGAATGCTAGATTAATTAGGATGGGTTGCGCTGGAGAGATTCCAACAGAAGTCTTTTTCCTCCATTTTGAAATTTCCAATTTTGATCTAAGAATGAACACTTGAGCTGGAGAAATTTCGACGGAAGGCCGTTTTTGACACCTTGAAAATTATTCGAAGGAATTTCAATTTAAAAGTTAGACAAATTTTGGCAAATATTGATGTAAACTGACCATCAAATGACACTCAAATGAGAATGTTGATAATAACAATATTATATGAAGGATTATATCATTCAAATAACGATCGGAAAATGGCCATATTTTATATATAGTCCAGGGATTATCAAACTTGCTTAATGTAAGAGCAACAGATAAAGTTAAGATGTTTAAAAGCTGCAAGACATGAACAAAATTTATACATACGTTTTTTGTTAAATACAAATTTTGTTACAAGATTTTTATATAATTATTAAGACATGCAGGTATGCAATAATATTTATACATGTATGCAATTTTTAAAAATGTTAATTTATATTGGTTACAGTAATTACAAAGTGCACATATTACGTTGGTGCATAATTATCAGGCGTTTGTATAGGCGAGTTATTTGTTAATAAAAATTGCTGTTTTGTTTACTTTTTTAAAATAAAAATGAATAATAATTGATAATACTTCACCTAAGAAATGCGGTTACTGTGGAGTTCAAAAATTAAAGAATGTCAGATTAATTAGGATGGGTTACGCTGGAAAGATTCCAGCAATGAAGATGAGTATAACAGTCGGAATAATGTAAATGATGCAAGTAATCATAATACCTCATCTCAGAGATATAGAGGCCAAAACATTGTGAATATGGCAATGAAGATGAAGATAACAATCTAAATAATGTAAATAATGCAAGTAATCATAATACCTCATCTCAGAGATACAGAGGCCAAAACGTTGTGAATAGAGCTATGAAGATGAAGATAACAGTCCGAATAATGTAAATAATGCAAGTAATCATAATTCCTCATCTCAGAGATATAGACAGATATTGAATTTAATTTTTGCACATGTTGATATCACCAATTCATCATTCGAAATTTGGGATGTTATTTTTCCTGACAACTATACATTTTGACTGCTTACAATTTGCGATTAGTCCATTCTTCTGGCTTTTCTTTACTACCATCTATAGACATTTCTGTAGTTTTATTTCTGTATCTGCTATGAGCATGGTGCCATCTTGATGTTTTATGTTGTTAAGGCTATAGGCGTCAATAATGAATCTTGGTAGGAATTCGAATTCTCTCAGGATTGATTCACTGTTAAATTTGAATAAGTCCGGTGAGAAAACACACCCTTGTCTTACGCTTTTTTCTATTTTTGTGTATTTACTGAATTCTTTTTCTAACACGCTATAGTATAAGTTCTGGATGATTCTATCATTCCCAAACAAATCAAGCTTGCCTAACAGTTCAGACAATTCATTATAACGCACTTTATCAAACCCCTTAGCATAATCTATAAAACAGAGCTACCTATCCTTCTGCATTTGTATTTCCCTTTCTGATACCGTTCTGTACATAAATATTGCATTCTTTGTTCCAGTGGCTGAAACATAATCGCACCTTTCTTGTCCTATTTTTGATCTAATTGTGGTTTTGTGCTCCATTCATTAGAATTCAGATGATAAGTTTTGTTATGTGGCTCATTAGACTGATTGTCCAATGGAGTTCACATTCGTTTATATATGGCTTCTTAGGCAGCGCTATGAAAATGGATCTATTTCGGTCTTCTGGTATATCACCACTGTCGTATATTATATTTATTGTGTCTTTAATTTTATCAATGCCGAAATCATCTATATCTAAAAACATTCTGTCTGTCCGTTTGATTTGTTCTTGTTCAATTTGCCCAGTGCTGATTTCACTGCCGGCTTTAATATTCCTGGTCCCTTAAATATTTTGTGAAGTGTAGGTTTTACTCTTTCACTGTTGAAGCGTTCTCTGATGTATTCGTTCCATCTGTGAAGTAACTTTTTTCTCTATAATCAGTGTTCCACCCTTGGATTTTATACAACCTGTTGATGAGCATGTCTCTTTGTTTTCTTAGTTCTCTTGTTTTATGAACACCTGCTCTATTTGTGAGACTATTTCTTTCTATTCCCGCGTATTTTTCGTTGAGCCATCCCTCCTTTGCCGAATTAATTTGTTTCTAATTTCGTTGTGGTTTGTCCTATTATTCTGTGCCGTAAAATATATATATATATATATATATATATATATATATATATATAGTTAAACCTAGAGAGCTAGACAAACCTACCAAGGTTTCGCCTAAGCGGATCGTTAGGGAAAAGTGGCTTAGGTGAAAATACATACTACTAGGTGTAAAAAAAAAAGACTACTATGTAGGAAAACATGCTACGAGATATAAAAGCATACTACAAGGTATAAAAACATACTATGAGACATAAATAGCATACAACTAGATGTATAAAAAGTAGTACTGTTAAATGTAAAAAAAAAGACATACTAATAGGTGTAAAAACATCTAGATGTAAAAACATACCACAAGATGTGAAAAATATACTACTAGATGTAAAAACATACTACTTGGTGTAAGAACATACTTTTAGATGTAAAAATATAGCACTAGATGTAAAAAAAGATACTAATAGCTGAAAACCTCTTACTAAATGTAAAAAAAAACAACTTACTACTAGGTATAAAAAATCTACTATTATAGTCTGTCTATATTTCTGAGATGAGGTATTATGTACATTATTTACATTATTCGGACTATTGTCCTTATCTTTGTCGCCATATTTATCACAACGTTTCGGCCGTTGTACGCTCCGGCCTTCTTCAGGTGTGCGAAATAAAGGGTTCAATTCGACATTTCAACCACCTGAAGAAGGCCGGAGCGTACAACGGCCGAAACGTTGTGATAAATATGGCGACAAAGATGAGGACAATAGTCCCATTAATGCAAATAATCTACTATTATGTTTAAAAAATAAGACGAATAAACTGAAAGCAGTTCGCATCAAAAATGAATCATAATTAACAATGCTTCATCGAGCAATAATAAACATTTACGATAATCCTGCTCGTTATAATCGCGATTATCTACATATATATTCTGCAAGAACAACGTCAAGTGGAAATTAACTTCCTATTCTGTGGCTAAGTTAATATGTAATCAAATATTTTAGACAAGTTTTTGTCTACTCTAATTTAATATGAAAAAAAAAAACAAACAAAAAAAACAAGTTAGCAATTTCTCTGACTTTATAACTTCTATCAGTGTGGCTCGTCCAGATGTACGTTGGGGAGTTTTTGTTTTATGTCCTAACTTTCTTTCATGGACATCAGCCAACAGGTTCTAAGGTTTGATAGCTAACTTTTGTTATAAGGTCGTAAATTGGTGACACCTAAGAAATTTGTAACCTGTCTGAAAGAATTTTGCGAGGAAGTGTTTAAGTTTGAGAAGTGGGTAGAAATTTAATCAAATGAGAAAGTTGTCAAGCTCTCCATTCTACCGGCGCCGGTATTTGAAAGGCCTTTCGTCAGTTTTGAGAACATAACTTTCATATTAAAACAGTAAATATATGTCATATCTGACATTGAAGCTCTCATACTTCAAAATGTCATTTTCACACACACACACACACACACACACACACACACACACACACACACACACACACACACACACACACATATATATATATATATATGGTAGAAGAAAAATGACAAGAGAAAAAACATCTTAGTTTTTGCCGACGCGTTTCGTCTTCCGACTTTAATCAAGGAAAAATTGCAGCGAAAGTTTTTGCTTTCATAGTTACATTAAAAAACAAAAATTTAAAAAGAAACGCTTTTGCGTAAGCCTCTTTCTGGCTAATGTTAACTTCCTTTACTAAGAATTTTTTTTTTCTTATCGACAATATAATAAAATTCCGAGAACAAAATGGCCCCTTTAAATCTTAGATGTTTTTTCCTGTTGCCAGCAGTGCGCATCCACTACCGAGAATTGAAACCCCGGACAGTTACATTGACAGGCAAACATCATACCAACTGTACTAACAGGCCTCGGTGACGGAATATCGGCGCAATATCGAGTCTAGTTCGTTGCCTCTCGACTATTCTTCCTCAAAGAACTAAATAATGTTAAACAAACACTAATCAACAACAGCTTCCCTAACCACCTTATAGACCACCAAATTAGACTGTTTCTTCCTAAAGTAAGTAATAACGATAGTGAACACACAGCCAAAAATCACATACACATTTATTACAAAAACCAAATGCATATTAATTACAAACAAGACGAAACGCATATTATAAAGAAATATACTACTCCAATTGACCCGAATAAAAAAATCAAATTAATTATAAAAAATTTAAGACAGCTAACCTTATCCTCAAAAATAACAACACACCAGTTAAGTCAAAATTACAATGAACGAATATTATCTATTAATCCAAATGTCTCTTAAAGAACTGTGTTCCTGATGAAACCGGACTCATAAATAATTACATCGGTTGCACAACTACATGCTTTTCCAGATGCCTTACGTTACACCGAACTGATCATAGCTCCATTAGAACCCATTTAAACACACACACAGATTTACCCGATTCCATTAGGAACATACTTGTAGAAAAAATATATATATTAACTGCATCCATCTGCAAAAAAGACTAAAAATAATGGAAGCTTTAATAATAAAAAAGAAAAAGCTAACTCTTAACAATATTATCTACGAACAAAGCCACAATGTGCTAACCGTATTCGGAAATTAAAAAATTTCCTACCACACACTAAGACATACACATAACACACACACACACACACACACTCAATTAAGCTGAAAAATCGAATCATCCTTGATAATGGTTAAATGTATAGCCGAAAGCCCTCGGAAATATAAAACATTTGGACAGTTCTTACACACCCTTTGTCCAGCAAAGAAAGCTCTTGTTCGAACACAAGAAAAATTAAATAAAAAGCTTAACCGTAGTACCTTGTCTGTCGTTTTTAATGCATATATATATATATATATATATATATATATATATATATATATATATATATATATTTTAGTATGTATATTAGTATCATTTTGACAATTTTTTGCGCCCCCATATATATATATATATATATATATATATATATATATATATACACTTGAGGCGACTGTTTCATACTATATGCAATCGCCAGGCCTCACGATTGCATATAGCATGAAACAGACTGTCGCCTCTAAGTGTTGACTTCTATGTTCACTTATATATATATATATATATATATATATATATATATATATATATATATATATATAGATGATGTTTTTAATTCCGGGCACTTTCGGCTCTATCTTTGGCCATTATCAAGGTTGATTTTATTTTTACTTTTTAACTGTATGAATGGGTTGCCTGTATGTATGTAGAGTTATAGGGATGTTTTATTTACCGAACAAAGTCAGCACATTATGGCCGTCTTCGTATTTAATATTATTAAGTGTTGACTTTTCCTTTTTTATTCTTAAAACTTCCATTATTTTTAATTGTTTTCTTACATGTGGATGAGGTTATTATATTTGCCTTTTCTACTAGTATGTTTCGGATGGAGTCTAGTAAGTTGTTGTGTGTGTTTAAATGAGTTTTGATGGAGCTGTGGTCGGAAATGTTTAACGTAAGTCATCTGGAGGGGCATGTAATAGTGTGACCGATGTAATTATTTATGAGTTCGGTTTGATCAGGGACTTGTTTCCTTAAGGGGGAAATAAAGAGGATTCAACTCGTTACGAAACTCATAAATAATTATAAGATAATATTAACTACGAACACGGCCTTACTCGCTTTCTGCTTTTTATTAATGAAAAAAGCGACATGATCCGAAAAGCGAAATGATCCGAAAAGCGAGATGATTTGAACTTTGAATTTGATCTCTCCATGCGATGACACTGCACTGTTAACGAATATCCATGTTTTGACCGTCTGTCGGTTCTCAAGATCATTTCAGACTACGCGCAGTTCATATAAAAAAGCAATTACGAAACAAGCTGGAAAAGGGTTTGGCTAATTATATTGCTCAAGTGACTCTGTGCCCTGGGTATGACGATAAACTACATCCAGCAGCAAGGTCCCTGAGGAGCGTGAAAGCACCCCTTAATTTCTGTTGTTCCCAGATCCATCCTGAACCAGAGTGGTAGCACCTATTAGGGTCCCAACTATGGGTAAATAGTTATCCCCACAAACTGGGGTTAAAACACTATGAAAGTGTAGAAATACATTTTTATAATGAATGTGCTAGCAATACATTTTCATAGCAAAGAAAAAGACCAACAATTCGTTTTTGTAAAAGAATTATTAACGCTCCCAAGAAAATTAAATTTCGGCATTAAATGACCCATGAGGTGTTGATATGCCGTTAAACAAACAAACAATGGACACATGTTAAAATGCTTTATCTTTACATGAATTAGATTAGACTAAAAAATATAATATTTCTATCATATCTAAACTAAAGGTGCACAATCCTTACTTTCTAGCCTTGATAGAGTTTAAAATTGTCTATGTTTTCTCGTGCGTGAAGACAAATTCTCCACAGTACAGTTTCTTTCACATTGTTGCATAATGAAAAGCCTATCGATATTCTGTTGCTATTCCTGTGGTAATCATTTAACCAAAATGCATTCTTTAGTTCCACGATTTCATACCTTTAATAATCTGACACGCCATACTACTTCTACGAAGTTGAATCCTCTTTATTTCCCCCGTATTTAAAATATAAGTAGAAAGTTCCAATCAGTGAGGTTTTCACAAAAACGTCCCCTTTCTGTAACAGACTCCAGTGTGGATGATTTTCTGTGAATAACAATCTTGCCCTTTTCAAAACAAGAAACAATATTTATTTATCTTCTTCATTCGCCTAATTTTCACTTCATTTCCCGTTCTCTCATTTAGCTCTATGAAGTCTATTAATGTTTGCTGTGAAAGCAAGAGAAATATGATGAAAGAAATACGAGTTAAAAAATTAATAATAATTGATAATACTTTAAGCAATTCAGACAACTTAAGATTGGCAATGTTTTAGTGTAAAAGCAAGAGAAATAATAATTGGCGGTGAGGAGCCGAAAATTCTTTATATCTACTTTGTCAACATTCGTATTAATAAGCATCGTTGGCGTCTGATATTTCATGTTTAAATTAATCAAACAGAGCCAAAATAAAATTTTATGGAATTATCTAAACAAGTTAAAACAATCTGCTTAATTAAGGGAAAATTTCAATTATGCTGAAATAATAATAATAATAATAATAATAATAATAATAATAATAATAATAATACTTATTATTATTATTATTATTATACATTTTCCTCTTTTCCTCTTCCTCTTCATCATCATTACTATTTCTTTTTTCCCCTTTTCCTTCTTCTTCTTATTTTTCATCTTTTTCTTCTTCTTCTTCTTCTTCTTCTTCTTCTTCTTATTATTATTATTATTATTTTCTTTGATTTCTCGTGTGTACACATTTCTTTCCGACTCCTGCCCAGGGACCTAAGGTTAGAAATGGCATCATTTACCACTGACAAAAAAAAATGACATAGATAAAGCCCTTCGTAAAGTGTGGGCTGTACTTGTCAGAATAATTTTTTGTATCTCCTTGAGGCATGGACTTCCAGGAATCCCTTCAATTAGTCTACTGAAATCTTTTCCAACCAATCCTAGGGCTCCAACTACAACAGGGATTGTTGATGTTCCCATATGCCACATTTTGAGATTTCTATTTCAAGGTCCTTGTATTTTGACAGCTTTTTGAATATCTTCAAAGATACATTGCAGTCAGCAGGGACTGCCATATCAATAAGGAGGCACTTTTTGTTTGTGGTCTTTAATAACATTATTATTATTATTATTATTATTATTATTATTATTATTATTTCCTCTGATTTTCTTTGGATATTCATTCTGTTCTGGGTCCTAACCAGAAACCTAATATCAGAATCGGCATAATGACATTTTCTATTAAATATATTTGTAAACAAATAAAAATAAAACAACAATAAACATAAGTGTAAACATAATTTAGATAAAACCCTCCCTAAGCGGGTTGTACTTGTGACAACAATGGACTCACAGGAATCGCTTTAACGAGTCTATCAGAACTTTTTCCAATCAATCCGAGTGCTCCAACTATAACTGGAATTACTGATGAACTCATGTGTCACAATTTTGAGATTTTCACTTCAAGGTCCTTTATTTTGATACTTTTTAAAAATCTTCAAAGATACATTACAGTCTGCAGGGATTGCCATGTCAATAAGAAATCACATTCTCTCTTGGTGGTCTTTGATTACAATATCTGGGCCATTAGCTTTGATTGTTCTTTCTGTGTGTATTATAAAATCCAATAAAATCATTTCTAGATCTGTGACCGGGTCTTGTTTGTTTTCATATCAATTTCTACGTTTCCATCCCGTAAACGTTGCAGATTTTCTAGTAGTCCACCCTTTCATTCTGAGGTTTATATTCGGTAGGCACTAATGCCGTGTAACCTGATACAAGATGGTCAATTGTTTTTTGGTATTCATTACAGAATTAGTTATTACTAACAGGGCCAGTATAGATTAAACGGACTTAGTATTAGATTTTGTAAATTTCACTTTTCAATCCATGACCATTCCCACACAGTTACAAGAAAAGTAAAATAGTCTTTTTTTAAAATAGCAAATATAAATTATATACATTCTCCTCACATGAAAGACAATACTGGAAGAATTTTCCTTAATTTTACTCAGTTGAGCCATGGACCAAGTGCGATCTGGAGATAAGGTGTACATTAAACATAGCAAAACAATTTTTTTCGCGAAGCATCTAGTTTTATTTTAAATATTGTTGCATTATTAATGTACTTTATTTACATTATTTGGACTATTGTCCTCATCTTTGTTGCCATATTTATTACAACATTTCGGCGGTTGTACGCTCAGTCCTTCTTCAGGGGGTTGGAATGTCGAACTGAACCCTTTATTTCGCTCGCTGGAGTAGACTGTTCTAGTTCCACGTGTCATGTCTAATGGATGTCAGTTATCAGTTATCTCCTATTAATCCAAGTTCTCCACTGCCTTAACCAGGTATTGAACTCACAACGCATTGGGTCCTGTCACTGGATTTAACCAACGCCTTTTCCCATTGTAACATGTGTCCTTAAGGACATCATAATATGAATTTCTGGGACTTAATGTCAACAACCATTTTTACCAGTGCTCATATTGCACTTTTTGCTGTTATCATTTCATTTTTTTTACCAGCTCTCACATTGCAATTTTCATTGTTATTATTGCTTTACTCTGACACTCCTTATTACTGGTTCCCATATTGTATTCATTTCTATGTTTGGTTGGCTCAGGAGATTTTTGTGGCCTAGCATAAGTGCTGATTCCTTAAGTTTACGAATGTTTCAAAGATGTTCTACCCCAGCGAGCGAAATAAAGGGTTCAGTTCGACATTCCAATCACCTGAAGAAGGCCGGGGCGTACAACGACCGAAACGTTATGATAAATATGGCAGAAAAGATGAGGACATTAGTCCGAATAATTTAAATAATGTACATAATACCTCATCTTAGAAATATAGACAGATACATTAATGTTCTTATGAAGATTTTAACAACTTACAATGATTCTTAAAATGTGAGTCAGCCCAAAGGAACTGAATGAAATTATATGAATTTATACATGATTATAGAAACATGTTGTTGAAATTAATTGAAAAGCGTGAAAGGGTGTAAATGATTTCTATTTTTTCCTCAGATTAGGTCATTTGCAATGGTGTGCAGTAATATGAATCTATTTTCGGGGTGTATGATGAAATTTTTTTTTGGACTTAAAAATATTGCAACAGATTTTTTTTTGGCCTTAAAAATATTGCATCAGATTTTTATCTCGCCCAGACGCTATTGTCTCGACTATCGATTTGTTTTACTATGCTCATTGTCTGCGATGGACGTTACTCCAAGGAAGCGTATGAAAATTGTAACACTGCATGAACACAGTGGCAAGCCTTAACAGTGAGCAAATGATAGAACTATCGAATGGCCCGGAAACTTTCCTGATTTAAATCCAATCGAGAATATGTGGTCAATCTGCAAGAAAAACTTTGTAGAATCGACATACGAAGTACTAATATGTGCACTGCGTCATATTTCATTGGGATAATACGAAAAAAAAAAATAACGGAATTATAGTTTTTTTTTAATTTATTTGGACAAAGGTGTATGTACAGATGCTTATGTCAAATGTGAACCTGTGCAAAAGAATTGAATTCTTAATAGGTTTGTAAATATTTACAGAGAAAGAAATGGTAAAATTTACTACATCAATAGTGCACTCAGCTAGTTGTAATATAGAGAAAAAAAATCTGGTCCTGCCCCCAGGTCTATGGAAGATTCTGCAATTGAAGAACTAAGCAATTTTTGACTGTTTCTCTAATGCACTGATAGAGCCAAGTCATTGGTATTACATTATTACGTTATAGATAATATTTCTAGTATACAAACAAACGACGTCGATCTTATCCGAAGAAGTTGGTCGACGTAGGGGCTTAAATAAACGTTTTATTTGCGTAATAAAATCGGATAGCGTTCATTCATGCCTTGAAGATGTGTAAAATCGTAGAAAGGTCTATTTCTGTTTAGTAGTTCATCAGTTAAAATTAGTGCAATAGAAATTTAACTGTAAATCGACCCCCCCCCCCTCACAACAACCTTTTTATTTATTTAGCTTGTTTTGGAGTATTTTGAAAAAATACCTCCTGTTAAGCCAGTTAGATCATAATAATCAAGAGATAATTTGTTTATTTTTAATAATTTTTTAAAAATCACTAAAGGTACCGATGAAACTTTCACGGCTTTGCATTTTGGAATTTTTTTTCTTTCTTTTTTTCTTACTTTCTTCTTTCCTTCCTTCCATTCTTTGCTTTGTTCTTTCACTGAAATCGAACAGCGTCTCTGATATATCTTTTCCGTCATTCCTCACGATCAAAATAAAACAGTTTATTATTTATGAGGTAATGGCAGGGAACTATTTTTCTTTCTTTCTTTCTTTCTTTGAAATCAAACAGCATCTCTGATATCTCTTTTTCCGTCATTCCTCGTGATGAAAACCGAAAAGTTTAATATTTATGTGGCATTGGCAGGAGGACCCTTCTTTCTTTCTTTCTTTCTTTGAAATCAAACAGCATCTATGATATGTCTTTTCCGTCATTACTCGTGATGAAAACCGAAAAGTTTAATATTTGTGTCGTTTTCATCTTTTTACACGATCAAAACGGAATAATCAATTATTTATGAAGGGTTTGACCGAGCATAAATGCTGCCCTAAGAAAGAAAATAAAGGAGGGACTAGCAGAATTATAATAAGATTATTATTATTATTATTATTATTATTATTATTATTAATAATAATAATAATAATAATAATAATAATAATAATACAAAGATTAGAAAATTATTCAAATGAGTAAAATTACATCGACGTCTGAATTATTTTGAATTATTATCAATAAAATTTTCGGAGGACGGGTTTTCAACTAGTTTTAATAAAATACATTGATATATTTAGCTCATCCGATATTTTTCTTGGTGTTACACAATCTTCTTCCTACAAACTTTCTCTATTCTATTAAAGAACATTCGTAGTTACTAACTATATTTTAGTTATTTAAAAAAAAATTATAGCTTAGTATAGAATTGGCGCAATGTCTACAAGTACAGAGAATTTAGAGAGGATCGAACTCACTAATAATTGATCGGCAAGTCCAACTCGCTAACGAATACTCTACGACAATGTGCCCGACCGCAGTATGTTATTGGACGGCAGATATGATTATTTCGAGAAATGATGATGATAATATTTTACATTGCTGAAGTGGCCATCCTAAAGATGTTGTTTTTCAGCAGGTGTTTGTTGCAAAATCTAGGACAAGATGTCCGATATTCGTCAGGTTTGCGTTAATTAGCCGACACCTGACAAGTTGTCGTCTCTTTCAGCCACCCACAACACACTGCTGGGTAAATATCTACCGACCAGCTGTTAATTTCTATTTTTACCTTTCCTTTTTTTTTGACATTAATAGAAAAAGTTGTATTTTTCTCTTCTTTAATGTCAATGCTTATTTATGTTCGTAAAAATTCATTCTTTTATTTGTAATCTATTAAAGTAACTCCGACAACTATTCTTTTCTATAATCAATATTCTATAAACAAATATGATTTCTAATTGAGCCGATTCGTAAACTTTCGTTCGTTTGTTTGTAATGTATTAAAGTAACTCCGACAATTATTCCTTTCACTAATCGATAAACAAATACGGATCCTAAATAACAGATCGATATAAATATTCGTAAACATTTTTTTAAATTTACAATGTATTAAATTAACTCTGGCAAGTATTATCTGACATTTCGATAAACAAATCAATCATTTAAGTGCCATACGTGATACACGCTTGGATGATAATGTATCTTTCGATATATGACTGACGACGCAGATTTTCTCCCGCAGTAGGTTGCCATTTCTTTCTGCGGTAGACTGGTTGCCAATGAAGGCTAATGAACCTAATCTGTCATGTGGAGGGTGATTGAATATTGTTGGCATATCTGGTCACACCTTTCCCAAGGGTATTTGTGCATATGTAATTCTAACGAACACGACCGGAATTCGAACTCTTAACCGATATACGATCGTTATATATGCTATTTTTAAGTATGTTTGCAATGATAATATAACAACGTCACCTTTTCAAGCTGTCTATCGTCAAACAGATTTGAATTATTGCAAATGGATTATAACGGTAAACAACAGCGTGACTCAGTGAATATATAAATTTTTAGGGGAGATCAAGCGAATATAACAACTTTTAGTCAATTTGTAAAATATAGGCTGAGACACTTATAAGATGATCCAATGCGTAAAAATTGGTGATTCATGTATTTGAGATCGATGGGATGGATTAAGACTCATTGAGATAATCTGTCCGATGTTGTTGATTCATATCCATTCACATGAAATGGAATGAACACATTGAATCAATTGTTAGGTTTACTGCGAGGAAAGTTGGTCCACTGTATCGTGCCAGACAATTTTTTTCTTTAAAACCAATCTTGCACATTTTAAAATCTACCTTTCGTCTGTGAATTGAATATTGCTGCCATATTTGGTTTGGTGCATCTATTATATACACCAATGTAAAATTGAAAGAAAACGAATAATTCCTCTATCATTTACATGTTAGTACTTCGTATATCCATTCCACGAAGTCGTTACTTTCAGATTGACCACAGATTCTCGATTGGATTTAAATCAGGAGAGTTTCCGGGAGAGTCTATAATACTTTGGTTTGCTCACTGGTAATGCTTGCCGGTGTGTTCGTGCAGTATTACAATTTACGTATGCTTCCTCGGAGTAACATCGCAGACAATGGCCGTAGAACAACTAATCGACAGTCGTGACAATAGTGTCAGGACGTGATAAAATCTGATGCAATCATGGATAACCCGATATTTTTGAAAGTCAAACAAATTCAATTATACACTCCGAAAATAGATTCATATTACTGCAAACCACTGAAAATGTCCTAATCGGATGAAAAAATAGAAATCGATTACACCTTGTCAACCTAGTGTGTCTAAAACTGAACGTATGGTGGAAGAAAGGAAACTAAAACGGTTGTTTCAATTAATTTGCACAAGGAGGTATGTTTGCAGTATCATGAACTTAATAGGTAATAATAATTTTATTGCGTGCACAAATATTCTTAAACATTAAAACATTAATCCACCCATTCCTGTTTTTTTGAGTTGACCATTTCCATAAAAGACCCAACCATTCATCAGTTTAATGTATTTAGTTTCATATTCCGCACCAGCTGTTGAATAATCCGTTTTCTTGTACTTCTTCGCTCAACATTTCATTTCACGAGGTTCTTCTTAACGGTCGGAGTTTGGTTGGTTCATGATTATATTGGCGATGCCACCTTCTTCAAATATTGCAATAAAGACAGTTGCATCAATTAAATCATAACACAAGATTTAAATCTTCATTAAATAACTTTTTATTCACTCCAGTATTTTCTCAGTATCTTTCAGATTGTCCGTAGTACGTCGTCACTTTGTGCGACATGAAGGCCCCAAATTAACCGTGTGCGGTGTGTGAAAGCAACTGCTCAAGATTGCCTGTGGTTGCTTATATAACCATCTATCCAAAATTCTCGTTCTACGCTTGAAATACCGGATACAGGTGTAAGGTCATATACTTCTGCATTCGGCGGCATGGACTGACTTCAGGACAACCCTCTTGTATAATCAACTTTCTTGATGTCTGGTGAGAATTACATTCAATTTCTGCTACCCTGGTCAATTATCTTATCTTACTAATAATGAACCATTTAATCTTTCTTTAATCCCTTTCCATAACATTCTTAAGGCCGAGTATTTGTCTTCTTATCATGCCAAGGTTTTCTGTGATTCTTTCAACTCACTCTTCGAGTTCCGACCCTCGCTCAGCGTAATGTAAATACTCTACAACTCCTGAATAAGACTGACCGCATCGCAAATCGGAAAGATTTTATAGTCAGCCAACAATATCAAATGCTCACGAGTTATATCAAAGTAGAGACTTTCTGAACTGCCAAAATTCTAAATATGTTTCATAGCGATTTTGAAAAGAAATTTGACCAATTTTTTTTATTTCTATCAGAAACACAAGCTCGAATGTCCACAAAATCTACACGGCACAAGGGCACTCGGACATTTGGCCAATTTTTTTTTATTTTTATCAGAAACACAAGCTCGAATGTCCTCAAATCTACACGGCACAAGGGTACTCGCACATTTGGCCAATTTTTTTGATTCCCATCAGAAACACAAGCTCGAATGTCCTCAAAGTCTACACGGCACAAGGGTACTCAACCATTTGGCCAATTTTTTTGATTTCTATCAGAAACACAAGCTCGAATGTCCTCAAAATCTACACGGCACAAGGGTACTTGGATATTTGGCCGACAGAAATTCAGCCGAATGGATATTTAACATAATGGACATTTAGCCGAAAATTTACTTGCGTACTTACATGCATGTCAAACTCTTGATCGTAATGTGCTACATATATTTATATTTATTTACTGTATTAATTTATAATTTTTCCTTTTTGATAGTTTTTTTTTTAAAGTCTATTCTGTATATCTTATATTTTACTTCAAATATTACTGTAAGATGATATGTATTTTGAGAAAAAGTACATTTTACTACAGCAAAAATCTTAAGCTTTTACAATATGAAAGATATTTCAATTTCGCTTTTAATGATTATCTTAAAGGGATGAACTACCTTTTATCTTACTGTTAAATACGAATTTAAACAATTAGGTGCTACTTTTTACTCAAATATTTTTTTAAATAATAATTTCAATAAACAAATATTAAAAAATCTTTTAAATTTAAATTTAGATTTAGTAATTTAATCACTTTAAATTATGAGGTAATTATTAATTGTATTCTACTTTATAATAATGCTAATTAAAATACTTGCTTGTTACTAGTTTTACTTATTCGTTGAAATGTCTGTCGGCCAAATGTCCGTCGGCCAAATATCTGTCCGTCAAATGTCCGGCCACGCGACACAAGTGGTCTCACCAATCACCCAACAGGTAGGTCTTGTGATCAGTCAGTCCAGAACCACATAGCGAGGTTTTCTGTTAGCATTATGGTAATGCTAATGGCAATGCCATCCGTTTCCCTACAAAGAAATATTTGGCATTCATTGATCGAGCAGACAGTACTGCTATCGGTTGAAGATTATAAATTGTTTCTCTTAAAACAATTCTCCAGGAGAATACGTTTTTCAAGTCCAGTATCTCTTATCGTTCTTTCCAGAACTGATGGAGGTTTCTTTCTGTTATAGTGGAACCCACCTATTCTATAGTTAATAGACTCTCCCACCTATTATAAGTAGGAGTAGTATGGATCGCTCAGGGAGTTGGTCAGTCAGTCGACTGGCTGATCGGTTGAACTCTCTGCCTTTGGGCAGGGAGGAACCCGAAGGAGGCTACGCCGAAGGGCGGATTCTCTTTCAGGGAGGTAAACCGACCCTGAACCCGTTTATACGGGTTCAATGGGCATATTTTTAGCCGAGCTCACGGGCTCGAAGATCCCACGTTAAAAAGGCCTTGTGCCACATGACGCCCTCGTGGGGTGGGGGTGACTGAATATCGCCAGTTGACTGGCTGCTCGGTTGAACTCTCTGCCTTCGGGCGGGGAGGAACCCAAAGGAGGCTACGCCGAAGGGCGGACTCTCTTTCGGGGAGGTAAACCGACCCTGAACCCGTTCATACGGGTTCAATGGGCATATTTTTGGCCGAGCCCACGGGCTCGGAGATCTCACTTTAAACCGGCCTTGTGCCACATGATTCCCTCGTGGGGGGGGTGACTAAATATCGTTTTTCAGTCAGTCGATGTCGGACGACCGTTAGTCGGATATTAAAAGTATCAGCGACCACCACTAGATTTCTCTGCGTCATTACCTATTATATGAAGTTCCTAACGTTTTGTACGTCGAACCTATTTTAGGACCGACTTAGTGCAAATGCAAGCCTCCACTATGAAACCACTCTACAACAGTTTCCTAACCTTTTATTTGAAGTTGTGGGGAATATCAACATCTTGATTATGTCATTGTTTTCCCTTCGTGCTACATGTGTAATCCACTTTAGTTGTTGCTACTGTTGGCAGTCCACAAGTGATGTGTTCTCTGTTATTTGTTAAAGTTTTTTGTTTGTGATTTTGTAGCGCCAGTCCACAAGGTTCGAAGAAGGATGATCTTTGCCGAAACCCCGAAGATTTCACTGGCTCAAAGCCTTTTTTTTCCATAGATGTTAGAAAGCGGTTGTATATAGCAGGCACATATATATATGTATATAGCGGTTGTATATAGCTGGCAGTTTATATATTTTTGAACGGGTTTGGCGTCATGCATGACATCCATATAAAAGTCTCGATTTGAGAAGGTTATTTAAGAAAGAAGTAGTGAGATTGTATCCATTGGCAGCTTGCTAGGTCTGTCACAAAGATCACAACACCGGGGATTCAACTGCGATCACCCATCCGTTTCTTAATTTCGAGAATCGGACGAGAACTGATGTTTTATAGTGAAACTGTAAGCACTTCATTTTCTACAGGTTCATTTAAATCTGATCAGTTGAAATAGACGAAAAGAGGATCAACAAAATGGAGAAGATATCAAGCGAAATTAATTGATTAGAAAATTTACAGAAACGCAAGTAGACGAAAAGAATTTAAAGAAAACTAAAAACAAATCATATTATTATGTCCTCGATTCTTAAAATACAGTCAATTATCTTTAAAAATGTTTTTGAGATAGTATTCAAAAAAACAAAAAACAAAAAAAAAGACACTATAAACTAACGTATTTTTGAATTATATATGTAAAAAGGTAAGTTATACTTATTTTTTCAAAGTATATTAAAAGATTTTTTTAATTAGGTATTTTCGTCCATTTTTATTTCTTTGGAGCGCCATCTTGTTTTTAAGATTGTTTTATTTACAAAGCGAAAGTTAACTGTCAACACATCTGTCTAAACCTAAATATGGATACGAATTTAATTTTTATGTAAATAATACTTTAAAAATAACATAACTCTGTTTCTGCGTAACATATATTCTTCTATTTCTTCTGTTTCTTCCCTTTCGGTCGTGGGTGATCATGACCATCCACAGCTTCCCCTATTTTGTATTTGTTCCTTTAACGTCCAACCCAGTCCTTCCACTGCCATTCATATTTGTCATTCTTAACACATCCGTTTCTTAATTTCGAGGATCGGACAGGAATTCTTGTTTTAACGTAAACCTGTAAGCATTTCGTTTTGTATAGTTTCATTTAAATCTGATCAGCTGCCCCCCCCCAAAAAAAAAAACAGTCAAAAAAATGGAGAAGATATCAACCGAAATTAAGCGAGATGTAGGATTTTGTACGCAAAAGAAAAAAAAACGTTCAATATCTTCCCACAAGATCTTTTATCGTGTTGTTATTTAACTATCAAAAGTATTCAGGCATTATTTTCATTTGTCTGTTGACACTTGACATTTCCTCAAGGCAGTCGCCATTGAGTCCACCAATGACCCAAAGCATTATCAAGAATTTGATAATGTTCGTAAAACGGGGAATACCTGTTTTTCTACATCAGGCACGTGCGGTTAATAATTACTCAAGGTAGACAAACTGTCGACATTTATAATTGCACCGTAAACACAGTTTCTCTTCCGCTCACCAAAGTTAAGCAACCTCGATCCGGGTTAGTACTTAGATGGGGGAACAGTTGGGAACACCGGGTGCTTTGAGCAGTCTCCTGCAATCCGAAATGTTTTAATTTAATGAACCCAGAAATGTTAAGCTGTAAAAAAAAAAAAAGACAAAAAAAAAAAAAAAAACAAAAAAATCGCTCAACATGCGGACATTTATTGAGTAAATTGACAAGAAAATCTTTTTCGCTCTGAGGAAGTATTCTGAAAATAAATTTGTTTAATGTTTTGTTTATATAATAAGGAGTGGAGTGAAAGATTTTAAAAATTAATAAATTGATATATTTTACATAAGAAATTAAAATCACAAAAATTATTTAATATTTTATATTAAATGCGCCCGTATTCTGAGACGGAAGCGAGCCCATTCTAAATAAAGCAAAGTCTGACAAGTTTATTGCCCGTTATCAAACGAGGCTTTCAGTAGCATCTACGACATTTATATTTAGATACAATACCGTGATTTCTTTTCTTTCTTTCTATCTTTCTTTCTTTCTTTCTTTCTTTCTTCTCCACTTCCTCCTCCTCCACATTCTTCTTCTTCTTCTTCTTCTTCTTCTTCTTCTTCTTCACCACCCTTCTTCTTCTTCTTCTTCACTACCCTCCTTTTCCTTCTTCTTCTTCTTCTTCTTCTTCTTCTTCTTCACCACCCTTCTTCTTCACCACACTTCTTCTTCTTCACTACCCTTCTTCTTCTTCTTCATTTTCTTCTTCACCACCCTTCTTCTTCTTCTTCTTCACCACCCTTCTTCTTCACTACCATTCTTTTTCTTCTTTTTCTTCTCCTTCTTCTTCTTCTTCTTCACTACCCTTCTTTTTCTTCTTCTTCTTCTTCTTCACCACCCTTCTTCGCCACCCTTCTTCTTCTTCACTACCCTTCTTTTCTTCTTCTTCTTCTTCTTCTTCTTCTTCTTCACTACCCTTCTTTTCCTTCTTCTTCTTCTTCTTCTTCTTCTTCACTACCCTTCTTCTTCTTCTTCTTCTTCTTCTTCTTCTTCTTCTTCTTCTTCTTCTTCACCACCCTTCTTCGCCACCCTTCTTCTTCTTCACTACCCTTCTTTTTCTTCTTCTTCTTCTTCTTCCGGTAATGTTCTTTACCATTCCTCTTTGACATCCTTTTCCTTTTTTTGCTATAGATTCTCTCGAATTCCCTGGCCATTTTACGCTTCTTCTAGCTACTCTTGATTTCAATGTGTCTTGTGAGTTTAACATTTTCCATGCCTTTTTCCTCATAATGTTTCCAAATATCACTTTTCTGATTTTATGTACAGCTTTCCCTGTTCTTTCGTCATTTGCAACCTCAATACAGAATAATTCATGAAATAGAAATCCTAAAGACCCTACGAATAGTGAAAGTGGCTTTCCAAAAATGAAGCAAAGTATTTAAAAAAAAACAGGAAAATATCGTTAGAAACAAAGAAAAGAGTGCTGGACTGCTATGTACTTTCTACTCTTCCATATGACAGTGAATATTGGCCAATCTTTTCACAGATGATAAAGAGACTTGAAGCAATCAATGTTGAGAATACTATGGATGGAACATGTGTGCAACAGGGAAGTTTGAAGAAAAATTTGAACAAAAAGGTTTGTTGCTTCGGATAAGATAAAGGTATCTGAAATTTTTGAGACCCATAAAGAGGAAAGAGGGCTTGGATAAATTAACACTCATAAGACATGAGGGGTAGAGAGAAACAGCGAACCTACTTAAAGAATTGATAAAAATGAATGGCAGCAAAAAGGACTAGGTTGGATGGTAAAGGGGCAAATACAAAATAGAGGAAGCTGTGGACGGTCATGATCACCCACGACCTAAAGGGAAGAAATAGAAGAATATATGTCATGCAGAAACACAGTTATGTTCTTTTAAAAGTATTATTTACATTAAAAAAATTCGTGTCCATTATTAGGTTTAGACAGATGTGTTGACAGTTAATTTTAGCTTTGTAATTAAAACAATCTTAAACACAAGATGGCGTCCCAAAGAAATAAAAATGGACGGAAATCCTAAATTAAGAAAATCTTTTAATATATTTGAAAAAATAAATATAACTTAGCTTTTTAAATATATAATTGAAAAATACGTTCGTTTACAGTGGGTGTTTTTCTTTCAACACTGTCTCAAATACAGTTTTAAAGATAATTTATTGTATATTTTTTGAATCGAGGACTTAGTAATGTGTGATTTGTTTTTAGCTTTCTTTAAATTCTTTTCGTCTATTTGCGTTTCTGTAAATTTTCTAAGAAATCAAAAGAAAAAGGCAATGTAACAGTTATAAATGTGAAAAGTGGGATAATGGTTAGCAAGCTTGTCTCATTAGATCGATTACGACTGAGTTAAATCCTCATTGAATTGTTCCGTAATTTCAGCCTTGTGACACATCTCTGCTAGGCTTAGTGCATCGCATGATACTTCAACGTAGTGTAATAGCAAATGTGTCACGATTGATTAATTACGATTGAATTGTGAGTTCGAATGACACTGGGTTCTCAATACATTCAGCATTGTGCTACATATCAGTTCATCGTCGTGTGAAATGGTCGAACTGTTCGAAATCAGAGCTGGCCCACGGCACGACCCCGTATCTCAAAGTTGTCTAGTTTTGAAGGGAACGGCAAACATCTTCACTGGTTTCCGTTGGCATTTGAACCACGGAAACGTTCTCCTAGACAATGGTGTTCTCGTTCTTGTTTTCGAATTATGTGAACCAATAATCTGTTCTGCTGTTGTTCAGTAGTTTGAAGCAGGATGCCTTCTTGTTGAACTCGCTGATGACCAGAGACGTTTGTTTCGGGTGCTGTTCAAGGATCTTTGCCGGTTGAACCACATTTCTGCAGCTTAGAGGGTCAGTTTGCTTTTAGCGTTTAAGGTCCACGCCTCGGATTTAAGATGCGCTTACTAAATTGTGTGGAAAGTGAAATCAGCGATCAGAGTTCAAATTCCAGCTTAGTCTGTTTAGTTCACTTTCATACAACTGGAGAAAGCATATATCTGTCTAACCCCCAACTAAGGGTTAAATATAAGGATTGAATATATGGGTTAAGTAGCAGGTTGAACAAGTTGAAAAGAAAGCAAATGAAAATAATTCTACTAGGTTACAGTTCACAGTCAAAGGTAAAAAGAAGTAATGATTGTTCTTGTAAAAGAAAGAGAAATAAATTGTTAAGAGGGGGGATACACGTCCTGGTGCGACAGTAAAGATAGAATCTAGTACTGAATATTTTCAGGTATGGATGACGAGACGTAGCAAACTTACATGTTACTTAACCTTTTCTCTTTTAGTAGCTTTCTATAGATGTTGCTCTTTTTCTTAATAATGTCCAGTTCTATCTTGCCAGGTTTGGAATTTCATATCTTCGTTTAGATAAAATCCATGCACACTTCAACAGAGTTAAATTTTTACAAAAACACCTAGATAATCAGAAGTGTGTTCTTCCAGTTATAGAATATGTTAACAGGTTGATAGAGATCTTAACTTGATTATCCTATCAGCAGATGCATAATTTCGGGATTACCGTATTGCAATTTTTTATGGGGTCAGGACAATGCAGCAGTCGGTCGGGCCTGTCTATGCCATGCTGTTATGGTTGTGCTTTCTGAAAATTAATTCAGGTAGGTTTTTACGTATAACATTTGGGATAATGGCGTCGTTGACTGGGTTCATTGCAAAATATGAACAAAGCTAAAAACGCAGTAGAGTCAAAAACAGATGAGCCATGGAAAAAGTAGCCCCCCCACTCACCAAGTTCTGCAACTCTAATATAGTCGGTCCATATATATAGAAGTTGAACCAGAGCTTCAAGGGTTCAAAATTTGACCTCAGGTCCCGATTTGAAAGTTGATTCAATCTGTTTCAGTTGAAAGTTCTATAATCTCTGGCTAATTGCCCTTACACACAAAAACGGCCATAAGCTTGGGGCCTATATCAATGATGGGTTCCAAAGTGGCAGTGGTGCCTAAAACGAAGAACTTGACTTCCGATTCATATACTTCCACGCGGACCACGTTCAGAGTTTATTCTTTGTTTTTTACTGTCTATCATCTTTAGGATTATTGAATTATAATCTCTATCTATAAAAAGCAGGATGTGTGTGCGTGTGTGTAACGAATGTACGGCCGCAATTTTCGACGGATTTGCACCAAAATTTACATGCACATGCTCCAAGTTAGTGGTAAGGCCAAGACCGACGTTGTATTTCCCAACTCCCATCGATAGTGGAAATAATCGATTTTTTCAAGCTTCTACAGCAGTTTTCATGTAGTTTGCGGCCATTTTCTACTGGCCAGATTGAGAGCCTATAGCTGGCTGCCACGAATAGGCAGGAAGATTCTATTGGCCAGCGTGAGAGCCAACAGCTGACTGACACGAATGTTAACTAGCATGCTAGCATGCAAAAGAAAATCGATAGCTGCATTCGTCACAAGTGGGAAAAATTTAAATCTGCATGGCACTTTACTCGAATTGGCTCATTCGTTTGCTTAAACTCAACGTTGATTCTGATTCCGCAGAACTGGGTTTGGGTGTGAAAAAGTATTTGTTGTTAACATTCTTTTTTTCATTCGGTTTTTCCAGTTACAAGTCCTTTTTTAAAGCTGATCGTTTTGTGTTCATTTTGTTTAGTTCTTTTTTCGTAACAGTTCTAATGTTTAGTATAGAGCATAGAAAAAATTCGCAGTGTGAGATAGGCAAGAAGTAAGGCATTTAGCAACATCAGCACGGCAAAGGGCACTCCTTTAAAGGCAAGGAAGGGCAAAAATATTTTAAGCCAAGTGATAGCGATTGCTGTATGAGTCGTACGATTTTTGAATCAAGCACTGGCAACGCCGGGCCATGCTGCTAGTGGCCGATAAAAAAGACACAGTGGAGTAATGGATAACGGCTCCGACTGAGGAATCAGAGAGCCGAGTTCGAATTCCAGTCGAATCCATTACATTCAATTACATGCTAATACCCTTTGGAATCCTCTTCTCCCCTCATCTCTGGGTAAATAGCAGGACATAACTGTGCTTTGGATGACAACTGGTCTACCGCAGAAAGAAATGGCAACCTACCGGGGGAAAAAAAATCTGCCTCATCAGTCATGTATCGAAAGATACATGATCGCCTAAGCGTGTATCATGCATGGTACTGAATGGGCGACAGAGGAGCTGAGAACATTATTGTTATCCTCTTTGATTATCCAACAGTTTGCGTTCATATTTGTGGTGATTTTAGTATTTGCCATGAGAAGTGGTTACTCCACTCGAACATAAGCGATGGAGAAGGTAAATACTGCCATGACTTCCCCATCGCTTACAAACTAAACCAGATCATGGTTAGACGTACTTGATTTCCTAATATAGCTGGGCGTCATGTTAAACTTCTAGATCGCTTACTTACCTGGCCAATGTCCAGCTGAAATGTTATCTCTTTTGTGCACATCAGACCACTCATTGGTATATATCAAAATAGATGCAGAAACTATATATCTCTGGATTCTAGACAAAATCCAAAGAAGGGTCTGTAATAATTAAGGGTTTGTAATATAATCGACCCTGAACTGAAATCATGACATGAGTCACTTTCTAACCAACCTGACATGGCTTCCTTCTGTCTATTCTACAAATATATTCGCGGCAATTGTTCCGATGAGCTTTGTGTCTCTGTTGCATTCATTTAAGCTACTAGATTGGCAATTAGGTCTCACCTTTTTACTGTTGAACTAGATAGATGCAAGCGTCAATTTTATTCTTCCTTTCTTTTCTCGACCTTCTCGCCAATGGAACCCTATTTCTATTTCTTGATTCCTTGCCACCTACAATCTTCAAACATTTAAAGGCAACATTCAGTCTTTATCTTTCTGAATCCTGTCCCTTTATGTCCTTTTATTGCCCTCTTTATCACTAAAGTTTCTCTTTCAATCCTTGGGACCCTCTGTAGATTTATGGTTTGAACAATTAGTTAAAAACAAGCATACAATATAATAACTTGATTAATCCATAGCCCAATCATCAGATTCATGGTCTGAATAATTAGCTAAGAACAAGCATACAATATAATAACTTTCATAATCCATAGCCCAAATAAATAGTTTAAATACCCTCCAAAAAAATAACCCTTTATGAAGTCGTTAAAAAACAAACGTTACGGCAGTTTTTTTATATGCACAATTCCCTTTCATAAAAAAATAAAATAAAAAATAAATAACTCTCCATAGACACGCATACCAGACTAAGGTTAATACATCTTCCGTTTCAAATTTAGACACCCCCATCTTTCCCTGACTTGACATCTATGAAAGTAACTCTATACTGATACTTATTATTAACACCCAACACACGCCTACCCAATTTAAACAATTCGCCCTAGCTGTTACCTTGGAAATTTTGATTTGAATTATTAAAACACGGAAATATCAGAAATACGTTATTCCCAAAAACATTTCGCTTGAAGATGGAACAAAGCTTACTTTAACTCAATTTAATTCAAATAATTATATTGAAGTTTTCGGCTCTTGTTTTGAAACATGAGACCTCTTATGTCGCCAGTTGGAATCATATTTTTAAATAAATAATTATATTTATGCTCTACTTTTGTATCGAGCACTATTTTTAAAAATAATAACTAAAATACTAAGGAACTTTGGATTATTTACCTAACCAGTTCCTTTCTATTTTATATATATATATATATATATATATATATATATATATATATATATATATATATATATTACAAAGAGGATAGAATCAGGTAGAACTCAATGTCCAGGACAGAGTAAAAATATAATATAAAAGGCTAAAACACTAACATTCCATGGTTATAATTTATTAGATTGGAATCGTAATCACGATCCAATTCATAGGTCTGATGAATTGATTGTGATTACGATTCCAATGTAATAAATTATAAACCATGGAATATTAGTGTTTGGGCATTTATATATATATATATATATATATATATATATATATATATATATATATATATATATATATAGATAGATAGATAGATAAACTGATTTATGTACACCATACGCCAAACATTTGGGGCCAAACCTTGGATGTCGACGAATCTTCTGAGGGTCAGTTATTTCAAAATGAATATGCTAACTATCTTTCGTCCAGAAGAACTTTCCATTGCTAAAGATTTAAAGGATTTAAAATTAAAGATAGCTCTAGTCTAACAGATTAGTTACAGGATACTGTGGAGAGCCATGATCGCATAAGTCCCGAGGATACACGACACATAAAGAAAAGAAGAAGGAATTAACCAAAGTAGTTGGAAAGTTACTAATTACTAAGTCGTATGGTGGGCCCCAAACTTTTGGTCTGTAGCATTTGTATATATATATATATATATATATATATATATATATATATATATATATATATATATACTACAGTTCAAAAGATTGAAGCCACAAGCAGAATTAGAATGCGGTAAATTTGAAAAAAACATCTAAAAAGAACTTTTAATGAAGTCATAATTAGAGAAACGCTACACAGTAATAACCATGTTTCAAAAAGTGAATTTCGGAATCCAAAATTTTGAAATTCCAAATTTCGCTTGAACATGAAACAGAACTAATGCTTTTAATTTAATTATATAATTAAATTTGAAGTTTTTAGCTTCAGTTTTTGAAACATGGTTATTACTGTGTAGCGAAGAAACCAAGTTAATTTATAAAATTTATGCTCTGTAAATTTAAATTGAGCACTGTTTTGTAAAAATAAAAAATATTAATAACAACACCGGATTATATATCTTACTGTTCTTTTCTTTATGAATATATAGATACACACACGCATATATATATATATATATATATATATATATACATATATATATATATATATGTATATATTCATATGAATGTATATACACATGTGCACGTTAACCTATTTATACACAGACAGACAGACACACACACAGACACACACACACACATATATATATATTCATATGAATGTATATTGTATATGCACATGTGCACGTTCACCTATTTATACACACAGACAGACAGACACACACAGACAGACAGACAGACACACACACACATATATATTCATATGAATGTATATTATATATACACATGTGCACGTTCACCTATTTATATACACAGACAGACACACACACACACACACACACACACACATATATATATATATATATATATATATATATATATATATATATATATATATATATATATATATATATATGGCTTTTGTGTATATATACACAGTAACATGCGTACATATGTATGCGTGTGTTGTAATTTTTTTTTTTGACAACTGTTTCCTGCCATTTTCTTTGGCGGTTTTTCTTGTTTGTTTGTTTTGTAGGTGGCACGAGGGACCGAAATGGGTGTTTATCCGATAATTGCTTGCCGTTTTGAATATTGCCTGCTATTGTAGCTTTTTAGTGTCCCGGTTTGGATCACCAAAGATTTAACAAGCAGATGGCAACGTTCGGTAGGCTCATCAAAACTAACATCCTCCCATATATATATATATATATATATATATATATATATATATATATATATATATATATATATGATATTAGTGGTAACTATACACATAATATATAAATATATATACAAAATACACAAAATACACATAATATATAAATATATATACAAAATATATAAATATATATACATACATGTTTGTGTTTTTGAACATAGGAATATAGGTATGCTAGATTAGATAATCGTTATATCTATTTTTTATATGTTTATATTTGATTTGTAACCTGTAGTCGATATTAATTTTGTCAAATTTTCTTAATTACACAGCGGCCATTTCAGTAAATGCCCTTCAGTTTTAGTTTTCCCCGCCCTATCTCTCTTCCCCACTCCTTTTTCTTTTCTTTTCCTCTCCCTCCCTCTTCTTCTGATCTTTAAGATTAGATCGTCTATTGCGTGTGTATGTCACCTCAAAATGTATCGTTTCCGGTTAAATCTTTAATGTATTAGACATCCGACAACATTCACATCTCCTAAACTTCTCTTTGTTAAATTTTAATCTCCCACCTTCGCTCGTCTGTTACCCCTCTCTTTAGCTCTAACATTCGTCCCACACTCACATACTTACACTCTCTCTAAATTTTATTTTTTATTTCCGGAGCTGTTTTTTCTGTTTTCTTTTTGAATTTGTAGGTTTGATGAATTGGATCATATTTACAATTCCAATGAAATAAATTATGACCATGGAATATTAGCGTTTAAGCCTTCTTATTATATATATATATATATATATATATATATATATATATATATATATATATATATATATATATATCACACACACTCCCTAAGAACTAAAAGATAACATACACAGACAACCCATTCCCTGCAAACAATAAAACTGTCACAATTATAAGATGGGGGGAATTCTTGAAGTCTTTCATCCTCTATCTTAAAAACAACTTGAAAGAGCATTTACATTAGTCGGACTATTGTCCTCATCTTTGTCGCCATATTTGTCACAACTTTTCGGCCGTTGTAAGCTCCGGCCTTCTTCAGGTGGTTGGAATTTCGAACTGAACCCTTTATTTCGATCACTGGGGTAGACTGTTCTAATTCCACGTGCCATGTTTGATGGATGTCAGTTATCTCCTGCTAATTTTCCCTCTGAAAGTTCTCCACTGCCTTAACCAGGAATTGAACTCACCTTTTTTGGGTCTGTCACTGGATCTAACCAACGCCTTTATCCACTGTGCCATGTGTCCTTGAGGACATCTGGGTATGAACTTCTGAGTATTATAAACCTAATGTTTTCAGCATCATTTTTACCAGTGCTCATATTGCAATTTTTGCTGTTATCATTGCATGTCTTTACCAGAGTTCATATTGCAACTTTGTTATCATTGCTTTTCTCTGGCACTCCTTATTACTGGTTCCCATATTGTATTTATTTCTATGCTTGGTCGGCTCAGGAGATTTTTGTGGCCTAGCATATGTGCTGATTCCTTAAGTTTACGAATTTTCCAATGGTGTTCCCTGTCTATGATCTCAACATGATCCCACAGGGGGCGGTGATCTCCCTTCTCTCTCCATATATCTCAGAAATATAGACAAACTTGAAAGAGGCCGTTTGACCAACGCAAAATCTGGCCAAAATTAACGATAGAAAACAAACAAAACAAAAACAACTTAAATCTACAGATAAAGTACACTATTTTCAGAGACAGTCATTCATTCGTGTAGTTTAACAAGCAGGGATTTTTTTCTCTCCTGACGATGGCAACTGGTGGCCGAAACTAGTCGAGGAACCTAAGTGAAATAATAAAAAAAAGAAAGAAAAAGTTTATATACAATCCAGTATTCCTGAAAATTTTAATTTTTTAATATTTTTATTGTTTAACACGCACGCACGCACACACACACATACACATATAACTTGTTCGAACACAAGAAAAATCGTTTTACCTTTTCTGTCGTTTTTAGGAAACATGCATATATATATATATATGCATGTTTCCTAAAATGATAGAAAACATGCATATATATATATATATGCATGTTTCCTAAAAAACGACAGAAAAGGTAAAACGATTTTTCTTGTGTTCGAACAAGTTCTTTCTTTTTTGTACACATAGTGTGTAAATACAGTCCAAATATTTTATAATTTCGAGCGCTTTCGGCTGTACTTTTAGCCATTTTCAAGGATGATTTTATTTTTTCATTTTAATCGGCCATCTATAAAAAAAAGCTTAAAAATAATGGAAGCCCTAATAATAAAAAAGAAAAGGCTAACACTTAACAATATTAACTACGAACAAGGTCGCAATGTGCTAACCGTGTTCGGAAAATAAAACATCTCTATAACACTAAAACATACACATAACGCATACACTCAATTAAACATTCATAAAAATAGGCAGTGGGGAGATCATTGTAGATTAGCATTCCTTTGACGGGTTGATAAGCCGTAAAAAAATCAAATCAATTAGTCAAAATAATTAGACATTCATGAAGACAGCTTAAAAAATACTGATTTTGCTATTATTTTAAAAGCGAGATTTTGTTTATAATATCGATTAAAATTATTCCCTAATTTTTACAGCGTTATCTGAACTTATATAACTGTTTTGAGCAGTATTGTTTTTTCATTTTTTTTCAGATAAAGATTATTTTTAAATAAAGAAACAGATACATACATTTTTAATTAAAAAAGAAAATACATGGATTAATAAAATTATATATCCGTTTATTCTTCATTTAACATAAATAATTACCATCCTATTTTTCCTTTAAAAGTTCTGCAAAAGTTAATATTTTTAAATTCAGAAAATTAAAAATATTTGCAAAACATTTTCAAACTTGACATTTTAAAAAAAAACAGTTAGTTCCAAATAACTCTGTAAAATAAATTAAAATACTCAATTCGCAGATCTTTTGATTAATGACCCAACCATGTTAAATATTCAAATGTGTGATCTCTTGATTAATGATCCAATCATATTTTTCAATACTCAACTCTCAGATGTTTCGATTAATCATCCAATCAACTTGTTCAATACTCAAATTTGAGAACTTTGGACGAATGATCCAATCATATTCTTCCGTAGTCAATACTCAGATCTTTGGATTAATGGTCATCTTGTTCAAAATTCAACACTCAGATATTTGGATTAATTATCCAGACATGTTGTTCAGTACTTAAATCTGACATATTTGGATTAATGATTCAATCATTTTGTCCCGTAGTCAACATTCAGAATTTTCGGAGTAATGAAAATGTTATTAATGTTTTCCTCATTAAATTTAACCGATCAAAAATGAATTGTTAATACAAGAACTTACGTTGGAGGTATTTGTTTCGGAAAATTTTAATTCCACCAGATTTGTATGTTTTCTTTGAAATCATGACGATTTAATCAATTTTTTTTTGACCAAAATTCCGTATGTGAAAGTTCATAGAGTTTTTTGTTATCGCCACGAGAAAACATTTTTACATTGTTTTTTGACTCGTAGATATGATTTAAACGGCGGTCATTTAACAGTGAAAAATCTAAAAGAAATGTGAAAGGGAAAATAAATTCTGTCTATATTTCTGTGATGACGTATTATGGACACTATTTACATTATTCGGACTATTGTCATCATCTTTGTTGCCATATTTATTACAACGTTTCGGCCTTTCGGTATCTGTCTATATTTCTGAGATGAGGTATTATGTACACTATTTACATTATTCGGACTATTGTCCTCATCTTTGTCGCCATATTTATTACAACGTTTCGGCCTTTCAGTATCTGTCTATATTTCTGAGATGAGGTATTATGTACACTATTTACATTATTCGGACAATTGTCCTCATCTTTGTCGCCATATTTATTACAATGTTTCAGCCTTTCAGTATCTGTCGATATTTCTGAGATGAGGTATTATGTACACTGTTTACATGATTCGGACTATTGTCCTCATCTTTGTTTCCATATTTATTACAACGTTTCGGCCGTTGTACGCTCCGGCCTTCTTCGGATGGTTGGAATGTCGAACTGAACCCTTTATTTTTACTCACTGGCGTAGACTGTTCTAGTTCCACGTACCATGTGTATGGATCTGCGGTCCATATAACATCAGGACAACCTTCAAAAGCTGGATGACAGTTCGCAGATATCTCTCCCGAGTAAGACCCCACCCATAGAGGACAACATGGTTAAAGACTGTGTGTACACTATCCCGTGCAGCTGCAGAAAGAAATATAAAAGGAAGGACACACCCCTCTCTTAAGTTAAAGGTTCAAGAACACCAGAAAGCTGTAACACGAAGGGAAGTGGCAAAATCAGGCGTGGCTGACCACATATGGAGAGAAAAAGGAGATCGCCCCTCTCTGTGGGATCAGCTTGAGATCATAGACAAAGAACACCATTGGAAAAATCGTATACTTAAGGAATCACCACATATGCTAAGCCACAAAAATCTGAGCCGACCAAGCATAGAAATGAATATAATATGGGATCCAGAAATAAAGAGTGCAAGGGAAAAGTGATAATGACAAAAAAAAAAAAAAAAAATTGCAATATGAGCTCTTGTAAAAAATGATGCAGAAGACATTAAGTTTAATTCGTACACAGATCTCCTCAAGGACACATGGCTCTGTGGATAAAGGCGTTGGTTAGATCCAGTGACAGGACCCAAAGAATGTGAATTCAATAGTCGGTTAAGGCAGTGGAGAACTTGGAGAGGAGAATTAACAAGAGATAACTGATATCCATTGAACATGGCACGTGGAAGTAGAACAGTCTGCCCCAGTTCGACATTCCAACCACCTGAAAAAGGCCAGAGCATACAACGGTCGAAATGTTGTAATAAATATGGCGACAACGATGAGGACAATAGTCCGAATAATGTAAATAGTGAAAAATAAATTTTTCGGTGAAGAAAATGAGAAGAAATAAATTTTGGGATTAATTGTTATCTCACCGGATTTATTGAACCTATACATATGAGGTAGTGACGGATAGCGAGAAGAAAGGACTAAACAGAAATTACAAGAAGGAAGTAATATGGTTGTCATCAAAATGAGCAGTCCAACATGCAAATTACAAATTGAAAGTGCCTTGCAAAAGCTAAGCAATGTATTAAGAAACAGGAAAATTTTGTTAGAAACAAAGAAAACAGTACATAAGAGTTACGTAATATCCTATATGGCAGAGCAATCCGGACAGTCTCTTTACAGATGAAGACATTGGAAGCAACAGAAATGCGATTCTAGAGAAGGTTTCTGAAATACCACTGACAGAAAGTATGAGCAACGAAGAAGTTTTAGAGAAAATGGAAACAAGATCGACACTTTAATTATCATGGAGAGACAGTTGAAATTTCTAGAGCATATAATAAGGAAAGTGGGCTTCAAAAATTTGATACTCAAATGACAGTTTTAAAGTAAGTGACAGAGGACAAACAGCGCGTAATCTACAAAACATGATTGAGTAAAACGATGGCAGAACAAGGTCTTGGTGGGATAACAAAGACAAAATTTATTAAGCGCTACAAAAGACAGGAAGTTGTGGAGAGCCATGTCACATCGAAAAAAATAGGTAGTATGTAAAAATAATTATTTTTTTTATTCGTAACAATCGCCGTTTGTCAAGCTCCTTCCTATATTCTTTTTCACAGACATAGACGTGTACACCCGCAGACGCACCCACACAAAACATATCACTTTATCTCGTTATATCTTTGATGCGTATTATTTAGCTGTTAAAGCTCAGTGTTCATATCGACCGTTACGGAAATAAAAAAAAAAAGAAAACTTGAAAAGAAACAGAAGAAAAAAAGAAAGGAAAGAAACAGGAAAAGAAAAGAAAACAAACAAGCAAAACAAAAACAACAAAAAAAAAAAAAAACAAGAAGAAATGAATCTGGCCAACAAACGGTTCCTCCCATTCTGGCTTCTGGCTTTCACAAGAAAAAAGTTGTCAAGACGAAAGATAAGATAGAGAAAGAGAAAAAGAACATGTGAGAAATCAAATTGAAAACAACTAACGGTATATTTCTGCAGTTGGCACGAATGGATATATTCTTGTTTGTAATATTCCTGCCACATCTAGTCTGGTGCTCCTGCATTATATTTAAAGATAAAATCCAAAGAAGAATCTACAATATCCTTGCTCCTGACCTAGCATCACAGCTTCACTAAATTTTCCACAAGCGTAACGTAGCTTTTCGATACAATACTTTCACGGGAATTGTCCTCATGACCTTTACTCTTTGGTACGTAGATTTTACGAATTTAAGCGCAGTACTCGATTGGCGGTTATTTTATAGTTGAAATGGCTAAATGTAACCGTAAGTTTCTTCAATCGCACTTGCAGAACTCTCTCTCGACTTCTCGCTTCTTAAACAACTTTGGTCATCAAAAATGCAAATGCAATGTCCATCGTTATCCTCTGTCTTCTTAATTCTTATACTTTTATCGTTTTCTCTCCTAATAATAGTAGTTGGTCTCATTTTCTAACACTCAGAAAGATCTTGCGTCCTAGTAACTTTATTGCCTTGCTTGGGTGAAACGATTATATATATATATATATATATATATATATATATATATATATATATATAATATAAAAAGGCATAAACACTAATATTTCATGGTTATAATTTATTACATTGGAATCGTAATTACGATCCAATTCATCAGACCTACAAATTGAAAAAGAAATCAGAAAAAATAACTCCGGGAATAAAGCATAAAAGTTAGTGAGAGTGTATGTATGAGAGTGGGGGACGAATGTGAGAAGTAAATGGAAGCTCTAGAGAGCGGGGGGTAACAGACAAGAGAAGAACAAGAAGGCCTAAAAGTGAAGGTGGGGATTAAAATTTAACCGAGAGAAGTTTTAAAGTGAATAGCTAAATGACAGTTTAAATAGTTGAGAAACAGTTAAATATGAAGTATTTTCCGATGCATAATTCATTACTGAATCGCTGACCTAAATTAAATTAAAAACCGACACTGGAAACTGGTGGAAATATTTGTGGTGACCCTATGCATAATAAAAGAGGATATAATCTAAACTTTAAAATTCAGAAGATGAGAGCGAGAGAGAGAGAAAGAGAGAGAGAGAGAGAGAGAGAGAGAAAAGAAAGAAAAAAGGGGTAAGATGAGGGGGGAGCAACTAAAACCGAAGGACATTTATAAAAGAGCCGCTGTGCAATCAAGAAAATTTGACAAAAGTATGGAAATTTATATATATATGTGTATGTGTGTGTGTGTGTATTAACCACTAATATCATATATATGTATATATATATATATGTGTGTGTGTGTGTATTTATTTATATATATATATATATATATATATATATATATACTTATTATTAAATCCAGGTTGTGTGTGTGTGTGTCTGTACGTTTATATATTGGATCGGATTTCCTACATTTTTTAACCGATTTCAACAAAATTTCACAGGACTACGTAAAATTACCTTGCGGTGGTTCTGACAGCGCCAGAAATTGGAAAAACACAATTGTTTTTGCACGAAATCAATTTGAAAACACGATTAAGAGGTATCGCTGTCGCAAGAATGAAAGGGGGACAACTCATATCGAGTTATACTTATTATAGGATGTGTGTGTGTGTGTGTGTTCGTTTATATATGGGATCGGATTTCCTACATTTTTCAACCGATTTCAAGAAACTTTTTTTGGCAGGTAGTGTTTCTTATTGTCTTGCACATTTTTTCCTTAATTTTTACATTCAGAATGCTTTAAAATTTTCATTTACAATACAATTGTTTATAATAAAATTCAATTCAATCGGTAGACTCATAACGATTGAAAACAAGGTTTTTGTTTGGGTTTGACCAATTCGTAAAAAAAAAAAACTAATTAAGACATGCGTGTCCGTCAACCTTAAACAATAATCTTTGTCAATTTTATTTTTCAGTCTTTATGATGGTCGATACTTGATCTATCTCTTACTGTTACATCCCCGGGCAACGCCAGGCTCTACTGCTAGTATATATATATATATATATATATATATATATATATAATGTAAATCTATTTAAACTCGGTGGGGGTGAAAAAACCTGGACAGCACAATTTTCAAATAAATTGACATCCGAGGAAAATGGGAAAAAAATGAGAAAGCGTCAGGAATTTCCGAACAGGGTGAAAGAAATCGTTCATTACCTTAAATCTCTGGTACAAAGAAGAAAAAACAGCGAGTAATAAGTTATAACAGCAAAAGCAGAATAAATAGATCCAAATGAGCAAAGTAATACCTACCTACGTTTCACGTCATGGGATCATCAGTTCACCCTGATGATCCCATGTCGTGAAACCTACGTAGGTAGTACCGGGCTCATTAACATTTAATATATATATATATATATATATATATATATATATATATATATATATATATATATAAACAACATGCCTGGTCGCGTAAACAATTCCAGAAAATCCTCGTTGAAAACACAACTATACTTAAACAAGAAAAACTAAAAATTATTGAAGCTATATATATAAAACAGTTGAAATCTAACCTGAACAAAATAAACTACGAAATCTCCACAAATATTCTTAAATGCCTATAACTGATAACAGAAGCCATTGGTTTATACCAACGGCTTCCCATACTTAACAATTCTCGATTTCACTCTCGCGTGGTCATGTATGACGTCACGAGCTGCGACGCGATTTTCGCTTCTGCCTCTCGTATAAACTAGTTAGTCGTTGTTTTGAAATTTTTCATGCAACAAAAACAGACTATCATTATTGTTTCTTCCGTGTATTGGTTGATATATTGAAATGCAATTGTTATCTTTGATAATGGCTTATGTAAGCCGAAAGCTTACATTGGATTTAAACATGTATCAATATGGTGATTTCCTTTCGTCTTTCAATGACAATGTTATTAAGCTTATCAGACAATATGAAAAGAACTTACTTAACATAAATAGACAAAACATGTCTATATTATTTAATTAAACATGAATATATATATATATATATGTGTGTGTGTGTGTAATCGATATATCTAAGGAGGTCATATTGACATTTCTGCGGTTGACAAAATATCCATTCGAATCCAATGTAGAAGTTTTATTCAAATATTTTAAAATTAACTTTCTACTGTTAGAAAGATGTGGAAATATATAAAATTTGAAAAAAATATAATTATTAGTGAGAAATTTGAAAGTTTTTCAGCCATTAACAGATGAATTTTCGAAAAATCAGAAGAAATAGAAGTGAACGCTTGCAACCTGCGTAATTTTATTCGCTACGGTCATCTAAGTACTTTGCCGAAGAAACAAAATGCCCATGTGTATTGGTTTCGCTATATTAACGTGGGATCTAGTCTTTTAGACATCACTGTAAGAGGCGCCGGAATGAATTATATGGAATTTATAAATTAGTCCAGCACAAAACAGAAATAATTGAGATCTCAAAAGAGAAGCAGAATTGACACATTAGCGAGGGATACACTTGAAAATAGGCGCACAGATGGGTTATATGACAATCTTAACTTAGTCTGACACAAGGCAGAAATAATAGAGCACTCGTTGAAGAACGCAATGCCTATAATAGCGTAGGATCGAGTTTTCTAAACATCGATCCAGGCGTCCAAAGGAGTTATATGGAACTCAGTGATGATTGGGATTTATTAATGTCATTGGAAGAACCTATCAAAGGAGTTATAATTTAAGCATGTTCTGGCACAAGGCAGAAATAATAGGGTATCCAGTGAGTTTCAGGATCGCTACCTTACTGCGGGATTTAGTTTATTAATGTCATTGGTTTTGTTTTGTTTTACGGCGTATGGATTATTTAATACGAGAACATTTTTATTGCTCGTAATATTTTTCATTCTAAAATGTACTGCTGGTAATAATTTTTTCCTTCAAAAATTTTATTGCTGGTAACAATTTCTTACAAAAAAAGTATATATTAAAACCTATTTTTACACTTTCATAGTGTTTTGACCCCAGTTTAGATGTTACCTATTTGCCCATAGCTGAGACCCTAACAGGTGCTACACCCACGTCAGGATGGACCTGGGAGCATCAGCAATTAAGAGGTGGTTCCACGCTCCTCAAAATCTCCTGATAAGAGGCCTTGCTGTTAGACGTAGTTTATCGTCTTACTCTGGACGCGGATGAAGTACCTGTCAAAGGAGTTATATCCTAAACTTATCTTATTCTGGCTTGAGGTAGAAATAATAGATTACGCAGTGGGTATTAGGATCGTTACAGCAGTGAGTGGTTTAGTTTATTAATGTAATTTTAAAAAAACCTGTCAAATGAGTTATATTCTAAGTTTAACTTGTCCTGACTCAAGACAGAAATATTAGATTTCCCAGTGAATTTTGTGATTGCTACATTACTGAGTGATTTAGTTTATTAATGTCATTTTTTTGTTTTGTTTTACGGTATATCAACCTCAATGCGTTATTTAATGCCGAGAAATTTTTTTATTGTTGGTAACATTTTTTCTTTCTAAAATGTATTGCTGGTAATAATTTCGTACAAAAAACGTATCTCTGGTATTAAAACCTATTTTTACACATTCATAGTTAAGCTTAAGCTTAACTTGTTTCTGGCACAAGGCAGAGATAATCGAGTACCTAGTTAGTATAAGGGTTGTGATCTAGTTTATTAATGTCATTGTAAGAAGTCAAAGGATTTATATTCTAAACTTAACTTGTTCGTGCACAAGGCTGAAATACTAGAATACCCAGTGAGGATCAATATCACTAAACTAGTGAGCTGTCTAGTCCATTAATAGCATCATAAGAACTTGTCAAATGAGTTATACTCTAAATTAAGCTTATCACTCGTCAAGTTTTGGTATAACTACAGGAGCCAATGTTCTCAGTCGTCCCTATATGATTTTGTGCATGCACCTGTGTGCTTTGAAGATTGATTCTGACCTTGTGTATTGGATATGTAATGCAATATATGTGCGTATTGTGCTACACTTGCTTCGTAAATCCAGCAATGTCGCGTTAATGTAAGTTAGCGTATAGAAAGTTTATACTTGAAACTAGGAAAATATAGACATAGTGACAAGAACAAATTGTGCTGTCATATGAAAGGTTTATAATAGTCAATGTCGACGAACTAAAATTACCATTGCACTAATATCTATCTGTCTATCTCAGTCTGCTCATATCTATCTATCTATCTATCTATCTATCTATCTATCTATCTATCTATCTATCTATCTATCAGTCTCAGTCTGTTCATTTCTATCTATCTATCTATCTATCTATCTATCTATCTATCTATCTATCTATCTCAGTCTATTCATATCTATCTATTTCAGTGTTCATCTCTCTTTCTCTCTCTCTCTCTCTTTCTCTCACTATCTATCTGTCTATCTCAGTCTGCTCATATCTATCTATCTATCTCTCTATCTATCTATCTATCTATCTATCTATCAGTCTCAGTCTGCTCATTTCTATCTATCTATCTATCTATCTATCTATCTATCTCAGTCTATTCATATCTATCTATTTCAGTGTTCATCTCTCTTTTTTTCTCTCTCTCTCTCTCTCTCACTATCTATCTGTCTATCTCAGTCTGCTCATATCTATCTATCTATCTATCTATCTATCTATATATATATATATATATATATATATATATATCAGTCTGTTCATGTCTATTTATCTTTTTCCGTCTTTTCATATCTATCTATTTCAGTGTTCATCTCTCTCTCTCTCTCTCTCTCTCTCTCTCTCTATCTATCTCAGTCTGCTCATTTCTATCTATCTATCTATCTATCTATCTATCTCAGTCTATTCATATCTATCTATTTCAGTGTTCATTTCTCTTTCTCTCTCTCTCTCTCTCACTATCTATCTGTCTATCTCAGTCTGCTCATATCTATCTATCTATCTATCTATCTATCTATATATATATATATATATATATATATATATATCAGTCTGTTCATGTCTATTTATCTTTTTCAGTCTTTTCATATCTATCTATTTCAGTGTTCATCTCTCTCTCTCTCTCTCTCTATCTATCTATCTATCTATCTATCTCAGTCTGTTCATATCTATCTACCTCAGTCTGTTCATATCTATCTATCTATCTATCTATCTATCTATCTATCTATCTATCTCAGTCTGTTCATATCTATCTATCTATCTATCTATCTATCTATCTATCTATCTATCTATCTATCTCAGTCTGTTCATATCTATCTATCTATCTATCTATCTATCTATCTATCTATCTATGTATGTACATGTCAGTCAGTCAGTTATGTGCCATGCGTAATACACGCGTAGGCAATCATATATCTTTCGATACATGATTGACGAGGCAGACTTTTTACCGTAGTTGGTTGCCATTTCTTTCTGCGGTAGACCACTTGCCATCCAAGGCTGTATAACCCGATCTGTCATGCTATTTACCCATAGATGGGGGAGAAGAAGAGGATTCATACCCTTTCACCAGGGTATTAGCACATAAGTGACTGTAATGGATTCGACTGGAATTCGAACTCTGCTCTCCGATTCCTATCGCTATATCTACTAACCGTTCAAACTTTTTAACTCTTGTAATTTAGCATATGAGACCGGTTTCTATTCTCAGGCTTCTACGCAGACCCCGACGGATATTTTTGCCCGCATTTTTTTTTATATTATGATGAATATTAAAAGCAGACGTTCCCGTCGATGATAAAAAGGCGTGTGTTGCTTTGACTCTGCGATAACGCACGTGTTTTAATTTTGAAGGCAAATAAGCTAAACGAAAACAATAAAATAAAATAAAAAAAAAGGATAAAAAAAGAAAAGAAATAGCTACCCGGGGTGGACCTATCCATACATTAATTCACAGAAAATTACGCAGTCACGAAATTTCGTTTCATATGCAAAGGTTAAAAAATACCACAGTGACAATTCACCGATTTATTTATTTAAATACACACGTACACACGTATATGTTTATATATATGCATTTTTGTGTAAGTATACACGATTTGCTATATGTTTGTGTATGAATGAAATTAAATTATTCGACCTTTACAAAATGGTGGGAATAGCCGATTCCACACAGAAAATATTCGACATTCATTGACCAAACAGTCGCGTTACTGTCGGTTGAAATTTCTAAAAATCTTTCTTTAAATCTTTTTCTTTTCAAGAAAATGAGTCTCTCAAGTCCATTATCTGTTATCTCTATTTCTAGTATAGATGGCGTCTCTTTTCGAACCTTTAATTTAAGATCTTTTGGAAAGTAAGCATCTTGATTATATACTTATTTTTCCCTTTCAGTTATATGTACTATCAATTTTAGTTGCTGATAGATGTCTTCAAGTAAAGCATTTTTCTGTTATTTGCTAAATCTGTTTGTTAATCTGTAGCACCAGTCTATGCTATATGATGAAAGATAGCCTTCCTTAAGAAATCTAGGGTTCATTTGATTGAAACCATTTTAAACCATTGATTTGGTTGTATATAGCGGATTGATTAGACATTCCAGAACGTGTGGGACGCTATACAGGAAATCCATATAAGTGTCTGAATCTGGCGAAGCAATTTAAGAACATCACTCGAGTTCTTAGGTGTTGTAGAATCTGGAGATGTTGGACAACGCTACCAAGAGTGCAGCCTATACTGAGTTCAATGTTTTTATCTCTTAGATTAAATTGTTTATATCTGACGCATGCGCGAAGGTGTATATTTAGTATTGACAAATTCAGAATGTTTATAATGTAAACACGGTACGTGACATCATTGCTTTCATTCCCATTCTAATTACATAGATTCTGTTTGTGAAAGGTTTATAGTAAGTACAAATTTCTAACACCTGCCTTACACCCATATGAGGTTGGAACACCGGTCTACCGCAAAAAGTAATGGTAGCCTAGTGGGAATATGCCTGCCAAGTGTGACAAGTATCGAAAAGAAATAGGATCACCTAAGCGGTCATCATGCATATCGCTTAAGTAAGGAAGGAATTTCTCTGACGAGTGTGACATGTATCGAAAAGAGATAGGATCACCCAAGCGGTCATCATGAATGACTCAAGTAAAGAAGGAATTAGTCTGCCGAGTGTGTCATGTATCGAAAAGAGATACGATCACCCAAGCGGTCATCATGCAGATTGCTCAAGTAAAGAAGGAATTGGTCTGCCGTGCCTGGCATGTATCAACAAGCGACACAATCACCCAGGCGGTCATCATGCATAGCCCTCAAGTAAGGAAGGAATCTGTCATGTATCGAAAAGAGACACAATCACCCAAGCTGTAATTATGCATGACTTTCAAGTACGGAAGGAATTTTTCTGTCGAGTAAGTCATGTTTCGAAAAGAGACAAAATCACCCAAGCGGTGCATGGAGCTCAAATAAGAAAGAGTCCCGATCACCCAAGCTGTTATTATGCATAGCGCTAAAGTATGGAAGGAATTTGTCTGCCGTGACTGTCATGTATCGAAAAGTGACACGATCACCCACGCGGCCATTTGAGATAAGAACCAAATATTTTATAAATTGCAACAATTCAAATTTACTGTTATAAATATAAACAGTATCACATTATAGAAAATGTATAGGCTTAATATGACGATATAAAATTTAAGCGACGTTGAGTATACCTAGATGCTTGGGAATACCAGGTCCTGTAAGACAGGATGTGCCTGAGGTGTAATGGATAACGGCTCTTATATGGAAACCAGAGAACCTAGTTCCAATTCCAGTCGGGTTCATTGTAGTCACTTACGAGCAATTACCATTGCGAAACGAATGAATCCAGCTCTTATCCCCCAGATATGGGTTAATTGTTGGAACTTGTATCAGTGGATCATCGTAGTTTCCACAATATTCTTACAACTTAAAAATATTTTTTGCTTAAAATAACATTAAAAAAAAAAGGTTGATAACTCTAAAAATGAAATCGATCAGTCTTGGAACACTTGGTAAATAATATTGGTCTTTTTGTTCAATATTCTTTTCATCCCAACTAGGGTGGCTATAGCATCAGCATGGTTCTCACCCCCACTCATGGTCAGTGCACTGGCATCTGAAGGGGACAAAAGAAACGCTGTTTTCTTTTAGTAGTTTCGTTTTGGAAATTGCATACAATGTTTAAATGACAGTGCCTATCTCTTTTAGATCTTATCTTGACATATACTATTTGAGGAACCGATATGCTTATTTTATCATCTAGAAATTCAGTGGGATCAGAGCTTAGAAGTTAGGTTTTGATGGATGAGAAATAGAAGTCTGTATTTATGTGGTTAAATACTGCCGAGAGATAAATATAACAATTACATAATTTTTCATTCGATAAGTATGCGATGTCCTGGAGTTGCTTATCGTTCTACATAGAATACGAAAATGAAGGAATATCGAAAAAGTAAGAATGGTTAAGTGTTGATCAACCGGAATTAAAATATTGTAAATACTGTAAAAGGGAGTATACTGTACTCGTAACAGCTAGAACAGACTAACCCTAATCCAAGCAAGGAGATAATGCCACTAAGACGCAAGTGGTTACTGGGAGTGAAAGAGAATGGTAAGTCTTTAGAAGGAACCAGAAACCCAATCCTAAACCGGAAACAATTGATAAACTTCTATTCCTGTTCGTAAGACCGGGGACAAATGTGAACCGGAAGGGAGGCTCTCACAACTCCGCGGACTTTTGAACAGCTGTAGCGCATGCGCATTTGATGTCACGACACAGATGTCTGCCACCATAAAACCGTGAACAAATGCAGAGTTTGGAGGCGTAATAAAATCGTTACATGCCAATGGCTATAAAACTATCTTTGGGCCCCGAAGTAACATGATTTCATGGGTTTTTAACGCTTTTCTCGTGATATTACGAATTTAATATTTGTGGCGGATAAAATGACTTAAACTTGATTTTTATTTTCCATAAATTTTTGACAAATGACGTATAATCGAGAACGACTTAACTCGAAACGTCGTAACCCGAGGTATATATATATATATATATATATATATATACAAAAGCTCTATCCATGATATTAAGCAGTTTTACTCATAAATAAACTATTCAATAAACGTTCCACACGAGCAGGTTTTTGGGAACTGACTCCCGGTAACTATAAACTTAATGAACTAGCTATAACTAAAACCATCTATAGAAACTATTCTAATAAGACAAACAAATAAAATTAATAATATACTACACCAACTATAAACCTCGAGACAAATTGTCCGAAATAATACTACTCCCCTAAACTGTTCCTCAATAAAAACAATGTAGTGTACAGATTTACATGCCCGCTTCGGGAGTGTTTCTCACATAAGAACGCTAGCGCATACACCGGACACACAACCACAATATTCAATATTTATTCTGTAAGATACAGAATTGTAGCAAAAACCACAACTCTCTCACGTCGGCTTACATAGCATCTTAATGACACCAGAGCCAAAAAACACCTTATAACAACACACTGTACCACTAGTAACAGATTCAAATCCTCCGTAATAAGAAAAATCTTATTCAACAATACCAACATCCACTACAAAAGAAATGCAAAAAAACGCTTACAAATTGTTGAAGCCATCATAATTAAAAACCAAAACCTAATATAAATAAAATAGCATTTAATATTGGCAGAAATATCTTAAACATATTTAATAACTAATCCTTCAAATAATAAATACCAACCCCCTCCCAACTGCTAATGAACTAATCCAACAAATGCCTAAATATCTCAAATATTATCGATAAAATAAAATAATAAGCAACATACATTCATGATGACGGTCGACAATAACCGAAAGTACTCGACAAAACACCAAGGAAAAAAAACTTAGATCCAAATATAAAAAAAAGACTTACGAGAAAACAAGAAAAAACAGAAAAAAAATAAAACGATTATTAAACGGAAAAGTTACGTAGTGTTTAACAATACACGACTCCATAATGAGTTGCTGTATATTATATATATATATATATATATATATATATATATATATATATATATATATATATATATATATATATATATATATTCAGTTGCATGGACAGTAGTTTGTAACCACGGGTTTCACGGGTTTCACGCGTGTACAATCATCATGCAAACTGGTTTATTTTTTTTTTATAGTGGATCTATTTATGCTTATTTGTGTTTGATTATTTCTGTGTAGTGTAGGGGAAATTTTCTTCTCTGTTTGGGATGACATTCTCACATGCATAGACACACATACATACATCATAGAATGGACATACGAAATACTAACACGTACACCCGATCATGTTTTATTGGAAAAATACGTAAAAATAACGGAATTATTCGTTTTGTTTCAGTTAATTTGCGCAAGGGTGTATATTCTCTAGGCCAAAAGTTTGAATTTCGAAGAAACAAAAAAAAACAACAAAACCCAATGTATGGATGGCAGCAAGGGGAGGCGTTGATAAATCAAGATTTGAATTACTTATTTAAGAAATGCACATTTCATGTTGGGTTTTCTATGTTTGATACGAAATAATGTTGGATAAAATTCCATTTAAAATTTACCGAGTCTTACGTTTGGGGTTACTAAATTGAAGCTAGAGTTAAATAAGTAAAAGTTTCAATGAGAAATGTGAATTCCTTAAAAAGGTAATCCAAAACTCGTTCTATCCGTACAGCCTGCATGGCCGAATTGTTAAAAGGCACGTTTCGGCTATAGAAGCGGTTTTCCTGATGGAAAAGGAGATATAAGTTCGATTCCTGTCGAAGGCACAATATTTCTTCTTAATCTAGCCCGGTTGTTATTGATTTCCCTGTTTAAGAAAACAAAAACAAAAAAACAAAAAGCAAAAAAAACAAAACAAAACAAAAAAAAACAGGATTACTACTGAAATATGTCTACCCGCTAAAAATAACGTTTATATTAAGAAGAATTAATGGCAGATAGTAAGTTAATTAAGAGGATTATAAGTTGGAGTAAGATATGGCCGTTTTAGAACAAAAGGTAGTGTGGTGATAATATTGTGTCACGTGCGACATGTGGTACGCAGAGGATTAAGATTTCTCTCGAAGTGACAACGAGACACGTCTTGTCACCAAAGTATCCAGTTCGGGAAGTGAGAAAGGATTTTGCACCCTTTTTCTTTCATATTGCTTGATAAAACGTTACCTATAAAGCATGTCCCCTGCCGGAAAGCGCCTATTCGAAACTTCCGGGGTCCATACCTGCCTAACACTTCGTCACTTCCGGTGTCCATCAGAAAACAAACGAACTCACCCCGGTGAAAAAAGAAGAGCTCAGGATTCAAAACCGCATCACAAAAACACCTGCACCTGGCATAATTTCACAAAGTGTTCAATATTTTTTTCTTTTATATTGCTTTATATAACGCCACCTATCGGGCGTTTAAAGAAGTCCCCTACCGGATAGTTCCTTTTCGAAACTTCCGGTTTCCTCATAACTAGATCAACAGAAGTCCCCTGCCAGACACTTTTTCGAAACTTCTGGTGTCCGTATCTTCAGGAAAGTTATTTTTTGTTACTTCCGGTGCACATATGAAACTCACCCTGGTGAAGAAAAAAAAAACCCCAAAAACTCAGGATTGGAAACACATCACAAAAAATAAGTAGTACCTAACACATTTTCACAAAGTGTTCAATCTTATTTTACCGATACCCTTCTTCTTTCCTTATTTATTGTTCAAATACGTATCTTACTGAAGCATGATGGGATATACCCAACGCCGAACAAACAACGTTCTTAAACGCGTATAATTATCCGTCAACATCGCTTCGTTTTCTTCTGCTCCAAATACCGAAACCATCCTTCATTGTCAATGGTTTGGAAAGTTACAGGCGTAATGACATGATTTCATGGATAACTCAAGCAGCAGACTCTTCTAATTTAAGGGGGAAAAAAATCACAATTTATAGATCAATAGTAATCAGCCAGTGATTGATCGATGAATGCTCATCATCTGAACGTGCGTTATGTCTTTTCTTACCGTCGATACAATCTTTATTCGGAAATGCAGCGCACTTCTTCAAATGCGCTGCACTGGTTTACAATCCACAGTCCTGTAGACAATTTTCTGTTCACTTTATTTTTCTACTGTCCAAATCGCTTGATTTTCTCAATGTAATGACCGATTAGTATAAGAACTAGTTGCTTTTGCTCGGATTTCCACAGACTTTCCGGAATAATTTCTTTATTTTGTTACTATTGATGAAAAACTAGAAGAAAAATGATTATATATATATATATATATATATATATATATATATATATATGTGTGTGTGTGTGTGTGTGTGTGTGTGTGTGTGTGTGTGTGTGTGTGTGTGTGTGTGTTTGTGTATGTCACCACGAAATGTATAATGTATCTTTAATGTATTAGACATCTGACAACATTTATATTTCTCTCACTTAAACCACTTCCACTCACCTCTCTAAAACTTCTCTCTGTTGAGTTTTAATCTCCAACCTTCTCTCGTCTGTTACCCCTCTCTTTAACTCTAACATTCGTCCCACACTCTCATACTTACACTCTCTCTAAATTCTATTTTTATTTCCGGAGTTGTTTTTTCTGTTTTCTTTTTGAATTTGTAGGTTTGATGAATTGGATCGTATTTACGATTCTGATGGAATAAATTATGACCATGGAATATTCGTGTTTGAGCCTTTTTATTATATCCTTACTCTGTCCTAGACATTGAGTTCTACCTGGATTCTATCCTCTTGGAATTTTTATTCAAAAAATATACATGTATGTGTATGCACCTATGTATATATATTTATATATTTTGCATTTGTATGTGTGTATTTACCACTAATATTATATATATATATATATATATATATATATATATATATATATATCTTATATATATAATCTAGTAAATATCAAATATTAAAACTGATCCACAAATAGAGCTCAATTCATTTATTACTACAGAGCATATATATTATACAGCAAAAAAAAAATCAATTGTGCTGGCTGAATTCTTTCATATCATCCAAACTTAGAATCATAAGGTTAATATCGGGTTGATTCCAGTGGCCATCTTCTTCTTTTAGGGAGATACTTCCCGCTCTCGCTTTACAACCAACACGGAGTTTTTATCTAGCGGAGGTGTCATTTTGGGTAGGTTCGGTATTTTTTACTTGATTGCTATCTAACTTAAATTCTAAATCCCTGATTCCGAGACAAATTCAGTTTAGAGTTGAAATAAGTTATGCCCACATGAGGTATGCATTTTTTGCTGTGTAATATATATACTTTCTCTCTCCCCGTCGAATTCGTATGAGGGTCAAGGAGATCAGTTCCTAGGAAACTGACAGCAAGATGCTAGTACATGAGATTTAAATATAGTGGTGAAGGTTTTGTGCAGTACCATCCACACTTTTTGAAGAGCCGGATACAGAGACTTGGTGCAGTACGTCTCCAAACGACCCTTCGCAGGTTTTGAATTCGGAGTTGTCTTTCTCCTAGACCAGTTGCCATCCAAGGCTATTTACCCATAGCTAAAGGGAGCAGAAGAGGATTCATATCTTTCCCAAGGGTATTAGCACATAAGTGATTGCAATGGATTCGACTGGAATTCGATGTTGGCTCTCTGATTCCTCAATCCAAGACGTTATCCATTACTCCACCGTGCTTCATATATATATATATATATATATATATATATATATATATATATATATATATATATATGTTGACATCAATTTCCAAATTGATATTTATATACGCTCTGTTCCTGATATTGGACACATTAACCCATAAATGCAGTATACTCTAAAACTATATTTTATAATGTATATACCGAGTGTAACAACAAAATTGTCCAAATTGGGTAACAGTATAATTATCCATCCCACAAAATGTTCAATATCTAAAAAAAAAAAAACTCTAAACTATATTAATTGCTTTTTTCCTGATTTTCAGATAAGACGTTTAGCCATCTTAACACCATTTTTTTGTAAGAATTACTAATAAATCCTTTGAGTTATTCAGCTAAAAAGAGAACAGATTAAAATTGTTTTGTCTCAGACTCACCATTTTCCCAACTGGACAATGATGAGATGAAAAGGAACATTCAGGCCTTCAGTAATGGTACAAACATTCATACTCTGGCTTCAAATTCCATTCAAGGACCATCAAGAGAACGGTAAAGTTTAAAAACGAGGCAACAGTAGAGAGGCAAACTAGATCAGGAGGTCACAACAGGAAGAAGGATGATCATTTCAACTTAGAACTAAAGAGATTAGAAAAGAACTAATTCAGTTCATAAGAGGTTTGGCACGTGAGAGAAGAGTTTCAGCTATGACAGTCTAAAAGTGAAAAAAAAAAGACTTGTAAATGAAATCGTACATGAAACGTGTAAGGCACCTTGTTACTTCAGGATAGAAAGTTAAAAAGTTAGACAGGGTGAAGATTATTTTAAATAAGTTGAAAAATCATCCTGGAATTAATTAATTATTAATATCGTTTGTGGCGAGTGAAAGAGGCTGACTTGGTGTGGCACTTTGATGCCGGTTAGACATCAGGATATTGTTCTCCCTGTATTGAACTTAGGCAACACCGCCCGAAATTAGGTGAATTTAGGGTTGTTTTTCTGTCTTTTAGTTTCTTAATTCAAGTTAACTTAGGGGATGTTCCCTCACTGGCCCCTTTTATTTATGTCCACGTTTTCTTTAGTTTAATTCTGCATCCCCTCCCTTGTTGTTAGGGGGTCACTGGTGGATGGGGAGCGCCTTTCATTTCGGGTGTGAGTTTTGTACTAGTTATTGTGTCTGAATAAGTGTGTGGTTAAATGAATGCTTGGGATAAATGAATGTTTTATATTATCAAAATCCCGTATTGATTTCGTCCAGTTAACTGATGTTTCTGCCAAATTTAGTTATTGTGTGTGTGTGGGGGGGTATTACAAAACATTATTTTGTTTATTATGTACTTTTTGTAAATATTCATTGGGGTTATATTTTTAAATTTGTTTTTTTACTCCCCCCCCCTCCACAGACAATGTATTGTACATATGAGGACTATTTAGTTTTTTCATAGTAATTAAGTAGTTTGTTTTGATATTTAGTTTGTTTTGGGGTTCATTCCCTCTCCTCTCATTGTAAATCATCCGTAGATTTTTATGTATAAATTTTTATGTATAAATTTTTATGACATGGGGGTGCATTCTTTTTAGGTTCCCTGAGAGTATTGCGGTATTGTGGTAAATGGAGGATTGATTGTTGACGAATGAGTTCATGTGGTGAATGTGCGAATTGTAATGAGTGAATGGGTCTTGAATCGGATAAGATAATCAGTGAAGACCAGCCTTAACCAATTCCCCGTTTTCGGGCTTGTGCCATAATTGTATATTTGTATACAATAAATTTCAATATGCTGTCTAAGTAGTCCACCACTAGCAATGGTTTACCTACTTCATGCCGCCTGCGAGTATTGTATTTTGTTGATGTTATAAAGATTACCATTTCATTTCCAACCTCCGTTTTGGTTATTCCTCATTCAGTAACCTTTTCTAGGTAATAAAAGATCAATAGTACAGAAGGTAGTTAAAACTCAAGAAGAGGTCGAAGTAAACTGCGAAATGTGCTTGGTTACGTTCATGCTGAAACAAGGCAACTTATAGGATCATATACTTAAGCATGGTTAAATTACTGCGCTTTAATCATAGTAATATAAATGGATGGAAGGTATATTTAGAAAATGATCAACTAGCTTTTTTTAATTAAGCATCGAGATAGAAATAATTACAGTCTGTGACAATGTCTGTTTCATGCTTTTATGCAATCTTCAGCACTTAAGCGTGAAACAAACTGTCGCCGTTGGTGGTTGACCACAATGTCCCCTTTTATAATTTACCTACGCTCTGTCACTGATATTGAGCAATTTAAACAATGAATATAACATACCGTAAAACTATATTTTTATAATATATATGTAGATAAACTATGCAAGGTCATATAGTGATTTATTCTAAACATAGAACGCAAATTCGAACCGTTCTGGAAAACACATCTGCATTAAGTCTGTCGAATGCGCAGGCCATGAGGCGTATTTTACACTGTTAGAAACATAGCTACTATTCAACATGGGTAGATATACAATAATGTGTACTTATATATATATATATATATATATATATATATATATATATATATATATATATATATATATATATATATATTTGTATGAATGATTCATGAATTTATAAATTATAATTTGCACCTTTAATTGAAATTAAAATAACTGATCCAACGTGTAACTTTCGGATAATAAGTGTGACATTCCTGTAATTATTGAACAATATAGTTCATGCCACATTGACGGAAAACCTACTAGTAAAAAAGAATTCTCCTATTACTATATTTGTGCAAAAACGCACAACCTTAAAATTTAAATTCAAACTCATAGTTGCGACCGCACGTTCCAAAACAATAACACATTTCTCATAGCATTTTTTCGGATTACATCTATATTTTCGTTGTCCTCTTATTACCGAGAACTAAAAACAAGAACAAAATCTATTTCCATACCTGAGGATGTCTGTAGGAACAGATGAAAGCTTGTAAAAAATTAAAAAGACCTTATGCAACTGGAATTTATAAACAGGGATCATATCATTCATATACAGGTTCGGGGTTGATGTATCTTATTTATATTGTTTGCGAAGATGTATTCTCGCCATTTAAATCATTAACCTCTATATTTGTTTTTTTGTGTGAATGATTCATGAATTTATAAATATGTATATATATATATATATATATATATATATATATATATATATATATATATATATATATATATATGTATGTATATATATGTGTGTGTCTGCGTACGTGTGTGCGTGCGTGCGTGTGTGTGTGCGTGCATATATATAATATAATGTATATAGAGGTAGGTAGGTCGGTAGGTAGGTAGGTAGGTAGTTATGTGGATAGTTTGGTAGGAGGGTAGGTAGGTAGGTAGGTAGGTGGAATAATGAATAGCGGAATCGTGGAGCCGAGTTCGAATTCAGTCGAATTTCCCAATCCTCTTCTTCTCCCCCCAACCATGGGTAAATAGCAGGACAGACCGGGTTCTATATCAACTAGTCCACTGCAGAAAGAAATGGTAACCTACTGCCTGAAAAAAAATATCTGCCTCATCAGTCATGTATCAAAAGGTACATGATCGCCCAACTGGCACTTAACTGATATATATATATATATATATATATATATATATATATATATAGTATCAATCATCTAAGTGACAAATATTATATTTGTATTAGTTGTAAATATTATATATATATATATATATATATATATATATATATATATATATATATATGAACGATTACAAAAAGATCATTTACGAAACTCTCGATTCGGGGTACTGAAAGACAAATATAAAATTTGTACCTTAGATGATTGATGTTGTATTCAGTACTCCGACTCGACAGTTTCGTGGATGGCCTTTTTGTAATCGTTCAGTACATTCGTGACGATGTTTCAGCATGAGAATATACTCCGTGGAATTATGGATAAAAAGAAAACAATTGGAAAATATATTTCTTAGTCACTGCCAAGGCCTTTCGTCAATCAGAATTTATCAAGGCAAATTTAAAAGCGAAATGTTTTTAGTTACATTAAATTCAAATATAAAGAACGCTCCTGTGTAAACTCTCTTCTGGACGTTGGTAACTTGTGTTTTTTACTAAGAATTTGTTTTAAATTTGTTAAATTTCTCAGAATAATTCTGATTATAAGACAATTTGAATAAAAAGAACTCAATTGGAAAATATATTTCTTAGCATTCTCGAATCATCTTCATTTTATCCAAGTTGTCTTATAATCAGAATTCTTTTGAGAATTTAACGTATATATATATATATATATATATATATACTAATTCATCGTATCGTGTATTCAAAGCTTAACCGGTCAGAAATCGTCACAAGCCTTACGCGAAATCTATACTAATTACGAGTTAATTTTTTTCTCTTTTCAAAAAAAAAAGTCCAACTTTTACTTTTAAGGAGAAAAAAAAACAGGCGTGTTCAAAAAATTCTGATTGTTAATATTTATTTAGTTTATTCGACAAATAATATAAAATTATTATTATTCTGTTTTTTTTCCGAATTTCTTTCATCGCGCTACCTCACTGACCGATATATATATATATATATATATATATATATATATATATATATATATATATATATATATATATATATATATATATATATATATATATATATATATATATATATATATATATATATATATATGTGTGTGTGTGTGTGTGTGTGTGTGCATATATATATATATATATATATATATATATATATATATATATATAGGATTGGTATATACGGAATAAATTCCAATAAACCAAAAAAAAATTCTTAAAAGAGTGCTCAATACAGAGTAGAGCAAATACAATTATTTATTCGAAAATTATAACATAAATATGTTATAAAATCACTAAAAATATTGCCATTTTGTTTCAACACTTTTAAGGTGTGGGAATCAAATGGCAATATTTTAGTGATTTTATAACATATTTATGTTATAATTTTCGAATAAATAATTCTATATATATATATATATATATATATATATATATGTATGTATTATAATTTAAAGAAAAAGCAGACCACTTTAAAATTCATTTGTTCTAGTTTATTTCACCAGAGATTTTATTTTTCTCTTGATCTTCAGACTTCACTTTCAAGGATGAAAAAATGAATTTCAAATTTACACTTTTAAAGGGCAGTATTATGCTTCTATAAAGTGACATAGAGGGTGGTGAGGGATAGTGTGAGAGACATGGTCGAAATTAGAGAGGGAAGGGAGAGTTTTAAAATTTATTTTTATTTTTATTACAATACTTAATATTGATGAAGAGGTGGGTAAATATCAGACATTGACCTATTTAATCGATCAACTCACCGGAAATGATATGGGAAAAAAGAAAAAAGGAAAAAAAAGTTGGGGAAGAAAAGAGATAAGAAATAAGAGATGGGTGTAGGGTTTTGAAGGAAGGGGAGGGGTGGTATAGCTTGATTTTGTGCAATTTGGAAAAACACAGATTTTAATGTTTGATAGTAGTTTAAATGTTTAAATATTGCACAAATAAACTAGATTCAATGCTTGATAGTAATTTAAATATTTAACTTCTCCCCAAATAAATTAGGGATTTAATATAAACTGAATATTATATTAATAAACAAATATGAAAATAATAAGTTACCAATAGTAATATTTTAATATTGTGAATGACGGTCAAGGTAAAATCTTTTTTTAGTTAAAGTCTAATTCATCAATTTAATCTGAAGCTATTTTTAATAGAGTAATATTTCAAATCATGATGAAGTAAGATTTGAAGGTAATAATAAAAGAATTTACATGCACACACCACATACATATTTACGTAAATACACATAAACATATATTCGTATACATGTACAATTACATATATAACCACATACACATGTATCAATGCACATCGGTATACATGCACATACATACACGAATATTTACATATACATATGCATATTTCCACACGCATCCATCTTTATACATATTCAAATTTTCTCTTAAATTTTACAGTTAACGTTATATAGTGAATTAAGTGTCGAAATAAAAAAAAACAACAAATATATATATTTCTTACTATTTAAAATATTTTCTGTCTTAAATAACTTGCAAATGTTAAAATGAATCAATTAATAAATAAGAATCAACGTACATATATATATATATATATATATATATATATATATATGTGTATGTGTGTGTGTGTGTGTGTGTGTGTGTGTATGTGTGTTTGTGTGTATTGAAGGGTTCAATATCAAGGATAGATATAAAAAGTGGATACCGAGGTCATCACTGATTGGCAGCGATCTTCAAGCCATTGAAGAAGTTAATGTTCAGGCATGGAATAGACTCATATATATATATATATATATATATATATATATATATATATATATATATGTGTGTGTGTGTGTGTGTGTGTGTGTGTGTGTGAAAATATATAGAAAATAGGAAAGAACTCGTTAGGTAAATAATAATAATATATTCTTTAGTATTTTTGTCATTATTTTTAAAAAAACAGTGCTCGATACAAAAGTAGAGCATAAATATAATTATTTATTTAAAAATATGATTCCATCGCCACATAAGAGTTCTCATGTTTCAAAACAAGACCCGAAAACTTCAATATAATTATTTGAATTGAATTGAATTAAAGTACCAAGCTCTGTTCCATCTTCAAGCGAATTTTTTTTTGATTCCCCCTCCCAATTTTTTTTTTTGATTCCCCAAAAAATTCGCTTGAAGATGGAACAGAGCTTGTTACTTTAATTCAATTTAATTCAAATAATTATATTAGAGTTTTCGGCTTTGTTTTGAAACATGAAAACTTTTATGTGGCGATGGAATCATATTTTTCAATAGATAATTATATATATATATATATATTTTAAGAAATGGACAAAGTCCGACAATTTATTTATTAAAGCCATTTTTATGTTTAACGTTCTTTTTATAGATACAAGTATTTAAGTAAATGCTCTGTTTATAATAAACAGTATTAAATAACATTTACCGGCCTGAATGTCCGAGAAATTATAGGATGCAGGTTCGAATCCTGTCAAAGGACGAATATTTTCTATGAAAATTTCTTGGACATTCAGGCCGGTAAATGTTATTTAATACTGTTTATTATAAACAGAGCATTTACTTAAATACTTGTATCTATAAAAAGAACGTTAAACATAAAAATGACTTTAATAAATATATATATATATATATTGGAGTGAGGAGATCGACAAAATTATAAAGACAATCGGTTATAGATTCTAATAAGTTTCACAGGATTTTCAGTTCATTGTTACTTTACCATATGCCAATTTTTCTGGTATAAAGTGACATTTATTGTAAATGTCATTCATAGATTTTGTTGTTGTTTTTAGTAAGGGTAAATGTCAGACTGAGAAAGGATTCATGAGTCGGACTCGAGGCAGAAGGGAGTCCATAACTCAGCTTACTTCAGCAAACGGCAATGGACAAAAGCGAGGGATATACACATTATTTATCTACATGGCTTTCAGGATTAATTGTGTAAAATATCGTGAAATGAATTCGAAATTATGAAAAATTTTGTTTATTTCTCAGATCTTGACAACTGTCGCTTTACTTTGTGAAATAAGCCAGCAGATGGAATATATATATATATATATATATATATATATATATATATATATGAAGTGCTTAAAAGTTCATAGTCCAACCTCCTTCTCCAAATCTGATTAAATGTCGAGCATCTCGTATATATATATATATATATATATATATATATATATATATATGTGTGTGTGTGTGTGTATGAGTGTGTGTGTGTGTGTGTGTGTGTGTGTTTGCGTTTGAGTTGCCATGGATACATATCCATGAACTGAGGGACTGATAAGCTGTGTGCATATAGAACTGAACGCTGTATGTTAACTGCCATTAGATGTATTGTTATTTTCCTTTATTTGGAGAGAATATTAAACGCCACTAATTTTTATGGATATTTGAGTAAGGAGACGTGTTTTTCAAAGTTTTCATTCCGTTCTAATGTTTTAAATTAATTACAGTTTTAACCTTGAATTAGTTTTATTGTTTAATTATTACATTTTATCTTGCTTTTTATTTTAATGATTTATTGTTCATTTTATCGCATTGATTTTCCTTTTATTTTTTGCTATATTCTTCGATTTTAAAGTTGAATATTTGAAATATGTTTATTAAATTCAGATTATGTGCAATTAGCCTCTTGGGGTCATGATGCTGTTGTAGGTAGCGTAGTAGGAATTTGCACCTTTTCATTTGGAAATTAATTCTTATCTTTTGTTTCTATTGTTTTCAAAACTGGATTATTGCTCTCTTCTTCTCTAGGAAACATTCACATTGAGCTGGTTCAGTTCATTCTTATTTTCCATATTTTTTTGCTGTATTTTTGTTTGTGTTTCTGATATTCTATAAGGATTTGGGGATTTTTTTTTTTTTTGCTGCTTGTGCATTCTTTGTGACTATCTTCTCTGTTTACGGGAACTTTCTGTTCTTCTATATATTTCTTTTCTGGGTTTCATTTTTAGCTTACAGCAGCATGGTATCTTGCGTTTATTGGTATTTAGTTACGGTGAGCGTGCCGTCTGACTTTGGTGTGCATGTGGATCTGAGGTATTTTCATCGGCAAACCACTTCTCAAAACAGAAAAAAATTCAACAAAATAATTTAAAAATTAGCTGTAGCTACTATGATTCATAAAAATACCACATCAAAATCACTTGTACCAAACAAACACACCCACCGTACCCTGGTAATATAAAATGTGTATAAATAGTTGGAAATTGAGTGACATCAGTAAAGTCAAGTGGAAATCGCTGTGATTGGAGCTCAGTAGAAGGCAGAAGCAACGGTTTAGATATTCAAAATTAATCTTTAATTTCACTGATTACATATTAGATCAGGAGGTCAATTGTAGAAGTGATAATTACTATAGTTAACAAAAAAATTTGAAATGGTGTCGAGACACCAAATATCTTTTTAGGTAAACTGAGGGCGCTGAATGGTTAGTTACCGTTTTTGCTGTACAGAAATGCCTCATTTCTTTTATATATGATATTGATCGATGGCAATATTTCTCAAAATAAAATCATAAAAATCTCTCAATTCGTATTTAAACCAACAAATATTGGTCTGCTTATTGAGAAATACTGTTGTTGCAATAACAATCAGACGCTAAGTCTTTAAAACTATCACGGCTGAAGACCAACAAGTATTTTCATGAAATCATTTAATAAACTAACAGCAGAAATGAAACGTATAAGAAATATGGTAAATATTTTCTCTTTCTTGATTGTCTGTCATATTCAATGTTATTTAAGTCCCTTCTTGATAATTCAGCAGTATCATGTACAATGGAACACGGGCATTAAATTGGGATGCTTTTAGGTGGAGTTTATTTCCAACTGTGAAAACTAAATGCTCTCAATGTGCTTGGTTTCCTTCCGTAGTGAAGGGATAAAAGCAATGGGATACATTTATGAATATCAAACAGATTTTAGGGTTTCATTTTTTTATGTCACCTTAATTATCAGGTTTACTAAAGAGTATTACTGATAAAGTTTATCAGTTAATATTAATTTATGCGATAAATTGGAAAAATTCGGTACTTCTATTTTAAAATGGTTGACTCAAAAACACTTTTTTAATGAAATTAATTTATTTGAGGTGGAGGAAATTTCGGCCTACATGAAAATTGATGGGTTTATACGATTCTTAACTATATTTTGAGATCAGCCAAGATCGTAAATTGATCTTTTTTTTTTCCAAAAATGGGTAATTTCAGCACAGCAAAAACGGTAGCTAACCATTAAAAACTAATGTTATTTTCGGAATCAGCACCATCAAATTAGCTAAAAAATGTATTTTGTTTCATGGCAAAAAATCGTGTTGACCAGTGTTATCAATGGCTAATTAGCTAATATAATAAAATTCAACTCTAATTGACTCTCGCACGAGATTTAATTTGTGACACACTAATCAATTAAAAATATCAATATTTGATCTCAAACGCATGAACTTGGTTTAATAAGCTTCTTTGAGCAATTCATTTCGATAGGGTAGTGAGTTTAGTCCTCACTGAGTGCCTTTTTATGACAGACGAAATATTTCAAGCCTCTCACTGCTCTATCGTTATTTATATGGAAAGTGTTCAGACAATAAGCTCTACTAGTTCTATCCTTCCCGGCTAAAACCCGCTATGCCACAAATATTTTAGCGACACACTCTGATTTCCCTAATATTCTATGAGTGAAATATTATTTCCACCCATGTAGCTTCTTCCTACCGAACCGCCGCTTCATGGAACCAACTCCTCAGATTTTTCCCAGATCAATATAATCGTAACCTGCTGATATCTTGGGTTAACCGTTATTTTTTGTCATAAACAGTGCCTCTTATATTGTAACCCTTTGCTACGTCGTGTAGGTCTTGGGCCTTGTACAGGGAGAATATTGTTATAAAATAATAAAACAGTTTAATTAAGGGATTTTTTATTGAATTGTTTTTTCCCGAAGTCTAGACACACCAATTTACCCTGCAGTTTAGCTAGAGGGAAGAAAGCAATGATTTTCTATTGCTTTCTGTTCATGTAGAATAACAATACAATAAACAGCACTTACCGCCGTAAGTGTCCCAGCTAGCGTCCAGCTGGCAGACAAAAATAAAGCAGGTTTTAACTTAATACAAACCCTGCAAACTAACTGATGAATAAAGCTGGTATTTATATAGAAATACCTCCACTCAGGTACCAGCAGCCAATCACAGCCCAAGCAATGGACTATCCCACTTTAGCACAATGAGATGCTCCATGGCACCATAAATAGCTCTTTCTCAAGGTTGAATTATTATTCACTTAGCTTGCTCCACAACTGAGTGTTTATCTCGACCACGTGATTTTTCTACAGTTCAGTTTGGTGTACAGAGCGTACCTTCTCTTAGACTAGTGACCATCCACGTCAACACTGTTATTTAAAGCATAGCTGAAAGCGGAGACTGAAGTGGTTACTTGTTGCTTGCACCACGGTTTGAAATTAAGAGCGGTAGCCATACCAATTAAGCCTAGATTATCCCAGTTTATATTCCTATTCTGTCCATAAATAGGGGCGAATATTGAAATGGTTTCCTGTTGTCCTTTTCACGGTTTGTAATTCTTTTCTTAGACTGTTCAATAATCGGAACTAACGAGCCCAATCTAAAACTGCTATTTAACCCAAAGCTGCGGGACAAAAGAAAAACAATAGCGCGATAGTAAATGTAACTAGCTAGACTGGAATTTAAACTCGGCTAGCTTATTCCACTTTCTGATCGATAACTATTACATCGCCCGTACATCCTTTGGTTGGACTATTGTCCTCATTATAAGAAATAAGGTCAGTAATTCAACCAAATGAATGTGCAACAATAAGTCCCCACGTATAATATTCAAACAAAAATCTGTTTAACTCCGGTGCTCAGACGATAACTGGTGCCTTCAGCATGACGTGATCGTAGGCTCTATCTTTACAAATTCTTTTAATCATTTGCTGACCAAATTATATCACTTTCCGAAATCCAAATTAACAAGTACGGGCAGTGTCAGGAAACCTAACAAGTGCAATGAGATTTCACCGTCAAGCCGTAAAGTACGTTTACAAGCGACAGCACATCCGTTGAACGAGTGACTTTATCTGAAATTCCCACCAAGAAAGATGTGATCTTAAGAGAAATAATTCGGTGATGGCGAATGAAAGAGCGGCCGACGATAATCAAATAAAAGCCAGTTGTTTAGTTAATCAGGTTGGAGTAATCTCGAGGTGAGTCTAAGCTCAGGGCTTATCTGGTAAAAGAGATCAGTTCTTTCAGACGCCATTTTGAACATGGCATGCTGGTTATCAGTCCGGAAAACGTCAAGTTCGAAATACAGCAGAGATTTAATAAATTTGTATCCAGTACCCATGGGAAAGAATTGAACTAAGCTCTCCCTGAGCTATGTCCCGCTGTTAGACATTTTGATTATTTACCAGAACATAAATCAATAATATAATACAAATATAAAGTCAAGCAACAGCTTCCAAATTAATATACATGTATTATTTGTATCTGTCTATATATTTCTGAGATGAGGTATTATGTACACTATTTACCTTATTCGAACTATAGTCTTCATCTTTGTCGCCATATTTATTACAACGTTTCAGCCCTTCAGTATCTGTCTATATTTCTGAGATAAGGTATTAAGTATACTATTTACATTATTCAGACTATTGTTCTCATCTTTATCGCCATATTTATTACAACGTTTCAGCCGTTGTACGTGGTTGGAATGTTTCACTCACTGGTGTAGACTATTCTAGTTCGACGTGCCATGGTTAATGGATGTCAGTTATCAGTTATTTTCTGTTAATTTCCCCCTGAAAGTTCTCCACTGCCTTAACCGGGTATTGAACTCACACTCTTTGGGTCCTGTCACTGGATTTAACTAACGTCTTTATCCACTGTGCCATGTGTCCTTGATGTAAATAATGTATTATTTGGAATTGTTGTTCTTGTCTTCATCCAGATGAGAATAGCCCGATATAATATAAGTATACTGACATTTACTCATCACTGAAAGAAATACAAAAGTTTCCGAATTAATTCACAGAAAGTCATGAATACAACTCTCTCCTTTGTCAGTAGATTTGCAGCGGGCGATAAATTCATTAAAAAGTCAAGATATTTTTAAAATGTTTAGTACAGTGGAGTAATGAATAGTGGCTCGGATTGAGGAATCGGAGAACCGAGTTCGAATTCCAGTCGAATCCATTACATTCACTTTTGTGCTAATACCCTTGGGAAAGGTATGAATCCTCTTTTTCTCCCCACCAGCTATTGGGTAAATAGCAGGACAAAACGGGTTCTATAGCCTTAGATGGCAACTGGTCTACCTATTTTTGGACCTGGCCCGAATGCAAACGCTTGGCCTCCCGCCGTTAAACTGACCTTGTGTCACCACCTACCAAGTAGATACTAAATGTAGTATCTGTTCTCCTAATTTATAATATTAATATTAGCCGTTTATGGAAACATTCGGCATTCAATGACATGGTGACTGTCGTACTTGAGTTACACTTTTCTTACGTACTTAGCCAATTAGCTAGAATCAATGTGTAGTATCTGTACTCGTAATTTCTAATGCTAATATGAATATTCGCCGTTTCCTTATAAGGAAACATTCAGCAGCCATTAACTGAGTAACCAGTCCAACTTACATCTGCAATTAATGAAATCTATTCTTCAGGAAAGTACTTTACTCAAATTAATTACCGTAATTTCCGGCTTACAAGACGCACTTTTTTTTCCTAAAAAAATACGTGTGCGTCTTCCAAGTCGAATGTAAGGCAACGCCCAGGCTTAAATAAGCTTGGACGGTCACCTAACTGGCTTGACTTATATGGATGAGGATTTTTATGTTGAGTCATTACACTATAATGTTAGCTATCATCTAATTCAGCTTTTTATATCATGTAACCTCATAGCTTAACTCTTACAAGACTGTAAACCTTCCTGGAGCCGAGCCACAAGCTTAAACATGTTCTGTTTACTAGCAGCGGAGGAAGCCTTTCTGTTCTTGACTAGTATGTCATTGCCATACAAAAAAAAAAAAAAAACTGGATTAGTAATCAATGTAAACAATACGTGGCGCCAGTAATTGGGCAATATGAACACTTGGCCGAGTGGTTAGAATATTCTGACCCGGGTCAGAGTCTCATCATGGTCGATTTTTCAGGTAGGAGACTTCCTGACGTTATCAGATTGGAGGGGTCGATCCCAGCAGATTTGGAAAGTGCCTGAAAACCATACCACGGGTTGACACAAACCTTGTGAGTGAAATTGGGTAGACGGAACACAAGACATTGAGGGTTTGAGCTTGCTGGCCTTGTTTAAATTGTTGATCAGGGTAGATAACGCGCTCTCTCTCAGAAACTAAGATATTCCAACATAGTTGTAGTATAGATCACAGGTGGGCTCTGTGGTTGTTGAATAAACATGCGCCTGAGCAAGCGTCTGTGGGTGTTGAATAAAAAATGTACCTGAGCATTAGGGATTGGCTAGCCACCCTAGTCATGGGTAACTTGAATACGAGTGGTAAGCTATACGACATTTCTTAAGTTAAGCTAAAATGTAATAACAGAAAAAAATACATGGAAGTTGAATTAAATTTTAATTTTTTTATCGAGATTGTCCTTTGTAATAATTTTACGAATTGATTTGATTATTAATTATTGATAATTAATCTTATCACAAAGCTAGAAACCAGTACCAACGCTAAAAACCAGGATTCCATTCACATAATTTATTGTTTTGTGTCTGGTGGAATATGAAAGATGTCGTCCCTTACGAGCTGATGGAACATGAAAGGACCATCGCTACAGATGTTCACACCAACAACTTCATCGGGTAATACGCTGAAAGCCTCTTGTTTTGGTAGACAGAAATAGTATTATTCTTTAGCCTGACAATATATGGGCACGTTCTGGAAAAAAAACAAACAAAAAAAACAACTCCCAAGAAAAATAGGATAGCTAGGATGAAAGGTAATTCCACGTCCTCCATACTGACCAGATTGAACCGCTACAGATTTTCATGTTTCCACCACTAAAAAAACGTCCTGTGTAAGACGTTAAACTAAATCCGTGTCCTGGGTAAGACGATAAACTACGTCCAGCAGCAAGGCTTCTTATCGGGAGGTTTTGAGGAGCGTGGAACCACCTCTTAATTGCTGGTGTTCCCAGGTTCACCCTGACCGGGGTGGTAGCACCTGTTAGGGTCACAGTTATGGGCAAATAGTTAACTATTACCAGCAATACTTTTTTTGAAAATTATTACCCGCAATACAATTTTGAAAAAAAATATTGACGGAAGCAGATATTTGACAAAACAAAATATTACCAGCAATAAAAAAAATTTTGGGGCATTGAGTAGCCCATTGGGGTCGGTGTGCCGTGGGGATTCAAAATAAAAAACCATTAAATAACCCAATCAATCTAAACCAAAGAATACATATTCTATTCATACGAATTTATCCTAAAAATGTTGTCGGCATTAAATAACCCATTGGGGTCGGTGTGCCGTGGGACAAAATAAACCAAATCAATCTAAACCAAAGAATACATATTCTATTCATACGAATTTATCCTAAAAATGTTGTCGGCATTAAATAACCCATTGGGGTCGGTGTGCCGTGGGACAAAATAAACCAAACCAATCTAAATCAAAGAATACATATTCTATTCATACGAATTTATCCTAAAAATGTTGTCGGCATTAAATAACCCATTGAGGTTGATATGCCGTTAAACAAAATAAACCAAACAAATCTAAACCAAAGAATACATATTCTATTCATATGAATCTATCCTAAAAATGTTGTCGGCATTAAATAACCCATTTAAGTTGATATGCCGTAAAACAAAATAAAGCAAACCACTAAAAAATTTTATAAGTTGCTAAATATTCAGAAACAAAGAAATCTTTTAAACTTTTCTATGAAATTACTATATTTCTTTAAACGAAAAATTAAAAAAAAAATTTCCTTTTGGGTGGCAATTTTTAGAAAATGAAGCTGATATATTCTTTTATAAATAATATCGAAATAAATTTAACTTACATTTGTTTTTTATTTCTTTTTCTATAAAACGTAATTTCTTTCCGAACATCATATATACAAACATATTCTCCTGCGCGCGAGATTCGTAACTTATCAATCTGCTGAAATGGTGATGACAGCTACTAGACATAAAAAAAAGAAATAATGAAAACTAATCAATAATTCCAATTAATAAAAAAATGTAATTAGCATCGTCACCTTCGGTTACAAATGGACGCAGGACACCTCGGCGTGTTGTAATGGTTAGCAAGCTTGTCTTGCTAGAACAATTATGACGGAGCAGTGAGTTCGACCCTCATGCCTTCGGCCTTGTGCCACATCTAAGCTACGCTTAGAAAATTAAGGCACCTCTACCTGGTATAATGGTTAGCAAGCTTGTCTCGCTAGAACCGTTACAACTGATTAATGAGTTCAATCCTAAATGGGTTCCCCATGCTTTCGGACTTGTGCCACCTCTAAGCTGCGCTTAAAAAAAAGCGTACTTCAACGTAGTGAAATGGTTAACAAGCTTGTCTCGCTAGAACAATTAAGACTGAAGAGTGAATGGTGCCCCATACTTTTTTTGCCTTGTGGCACAACAAATAACCACATGGACGCAACTTCAATATCCAACAGCGTTGCTGTTAATTCTTGTGCATATGTATCATGGAATTAAAATCCAGAATAAAACTGAGGCATTCAATTTGTCTTAGAACATCCCATCCACTAGATTACGCATGGGCAACCTTTTTCAGCCAGTTGGCCGAATGGGATATAGCTCATCATACGGCGGGCCGCACTGATATTAAAAAAAATCAAAGTAATTTTTGATTGATAGTAAAGAGGCTTTTTTTACTATGTATCATCTTGTCCTGGGTATGACGATAAACTACGCCTGGCAGCAATCGTGAGATTGGCGGTTTCGAAAAGGGTTGATCACCTCTTAATTGCTCAAGGTTCCAAGGTTCACCCTGACCCGTGTGGTAGCACCCGTTAAGGTCCGAGCCAGGAGCAAATATTGAACCCCCAAACTAAGATAAAACTTTGAAAGTATAAAAATAACTACTTATAGTATAATTAATAATAATATCTTATCTTATATATTTTATCTGCTTGTTTGTGCAGGCATAAAATTGTGTTCAAAATATTTAAATTTCGGCATTAATTAACCCACAGAGGTGTTGATATACCTCTAAAAAAATCAACGACTACAGATCCTATGCATAATCATCTGCCTTTAGAAATGGGGAAAATGATATGTTTTATCTGGAGAAAAAAAATTTTTTTCTATAATTTAAAAATTGAAGATTCAATTTGTCTTAGAACATCCTACCTACTAGACCGCGCATGGGCAACCTTTTCCAACCAGTTGACCGAATGGGATATAGTGATTTTCCAAGCGTAGCTCAGATGTGGCACAAGGCCGAAAGTATGGGACACCCAGTGAGGATCGAACTCACTACTCAGTCGTAATTGTTCCAGCGAGACAAGCTTGCCAACCATTACACCACCCCGAGGTGCCCTGACCGAATGGGATGTGGCTCATCATACGGCAGACCGCAGTGATATATAAAAAAATATAATATTATATTGTGATTAGCACGTGCTACTGCGGATGATTGTCGTCTGTTTTATTCATTTAAAAATTCAGAAAATATATAATTCTTCTCTAGAGAAAAAAAAAAAAAATTATGAATGTTTCTCGTTTCGAAAGCAAAATATTTTTAGTTCTTTTGTGAAAATCGCCAATGTTTTAAAATGCTGAAAAAGTTACCTTCAGCGAAAGGTTACAAAAATTCAAGAAACATCGGACTTAATCATTGTCATGTATGCTATTTAGCCGAAATGGGCGCGTGGCCGAGTGGCTAGAACGTTCGCTTTTCTGACCATGAGACCCGCGTTCGAATCTCACTATGGTCGAGGTGGGGCGAGGGACACCTTTGTAAAGTGCCAAGTCTTGTGAGTGAAATTGGGTAGACGGAACGAAGTCACAAGTCCTCGTGGCCGAAGGTTTGAATGTTGTTCATCTTGTTGATCATTCTAGACAACACGCTCTCTCCCTGTAATAGTTGCAGTTTTATGTGCCTGAGCGAGAGTCTGCAATAGGGACTGGCTAGCCTCCCTAGTGGAAGGGTATCCTCGAATACGAGTGACCAGCTATTATCTACAGTGCAGCATTAATGAATAAGGGAAGTTACTCAGGCATTTAATAGTTATCTCCCTTTGACACCCGCCTCTCTCAACCTCTTGAGACGTAAGAAAGAATGTGAGTAAACAAATGAGAATGAAACAAAACAGAACATTTTAATAAACTTTATTTCTCTGATGTGTGTTGTAGTGAAATTGTTAAGGGGATGAAAAATCAGAGAGCCGAGTTCGAATTCCAGTCGGGTTCGTTCATTCACTTACGCGCAAATATCCTTGGGAAAAGTATAAATATATCTCTTCTCTCCTCCCACCAATGTATTTGTTGAATAGCAGGACGGATTGGATCTTATGGCCTTGGTTGTCTACTAGTCTACCGCATAAACAAAAGGCAACATACTGCGGGAATTTTTTTTTGTCTAGTCAGTCATGAATTGGAAGAGATATGTTTGCCCATACGTGTATCAAATACGACGCTTAACTGACTGTCTAACTATTTTCATCATTAAATTAGGTGTGCCAATCAAACGGACCGGACGTGGCCCGCTAGCCTCAGTTTTCCTCTGCCTGCACTGTGTTGAGAGATGTCCAAATAGTTTGCTGATACACAAATACCTGTAGATTAAATATATATTTACCTGTTTCCGCGAGAACTCTGATTATTGCAGGGTTTCCTTTGATTACGATGTCAAAAGTAATGAATGATTAGAAAATTGGTTTTGCAGACCTATTCACAAATAGAAGCAGTTCAATCTTCACAGGGTGTCTTCATGTAAGTGTCATAATTTTGTGTTGTCGCTGTCAGAGCGATGGTTAGCAAATTGTTTCGGTGTCGAGTGTTTGATTCAGGGATTTGCGTACACATACATAACTATCTAAAAAATAAAAAAGGCTTAGGCAGAAGCATCTGTCTTTTTAAATTTGGATTTTTTAATGTAATTATAACAACAAAAACATTTCGATTTCATTTTTGCCTTGAAAAAGTCGGAAGACGAAACGCGTCGGCAAAATCTAAGATTTTTTTCCAATTGTCATTTTATACCAGTCTGTCTTCTCCACAGAACTGATCTGTGAATTTAACTATACATAACTATATAATACATATCTTAAAAGTTTCTCTAAGTTTCCAGAGTAATTATAAATAAAAGCAAAAATCAAAATAATATATATATATATAAAATATATAAATATATATATATATATATATATATATATTGTTTTTAATTTTCTAACATTTTTTCAGAGATATTTCCTCAGAGATATTTGTTCAAAGTTATTTGCACAAAGGTGTTTACTCAGAGATATTTGCAGAGGTGTTGCCTCAGAGATTTTTGCTCAGAGATATTTTCTCAATTTGCTCAAAGGTGTTTGCCCAGAGATATTTGCTCATACACGTTTGCTCAGAGATATTTCCTTAGAGATATTTACTCAGAAAGGTTTCCACATAGATATTTGCTCAGAGATATTTCTTCAAAGATACATGCACAAAGGTGTTTACTCAGTGATATTTGCTTAAAGATACTTGCCCGAACGTGTTTGCTCAGAGATATTTACACAAAGGTGTTTACTCAGAGATGTTTTCTCAGAGATATTTGCTCGTAGACGTTTCCTCAGAGATATTTCCTGAGAGATATTTGATCAGAGATGTTTGCTCAGAGATATTTGCTCAGAGGTGTTTGCCCAGAGATATTTGCTCAGAGATGTTTGCTCGTAGTTGTTTGCCTAGAGATGTTTGCTCAGAGATACTTGCTCAGATATATTTGGGCAGAGACGATTGCTCAGAGATGTTTTCTCAGAGACGATTGCTCAGAGATACTTGCTCAGAGATGTTTGTTAAGATATATTTGCTCAGATATATTTGCTTTTGATTTAAAATAATATTGATTTACTCACAAGCACGTGCACACTTTCTGGGATTTGTTTTTGCATAACCCTGGTAGATACATCGGATACGCAGTAAGGGATAGCGGCTCGGATTGGGAAATGGGAGAAGCGAATTCGAAATCTAGTCGAGTGTACTACATTCACTTACGGGCAAATACCCTTGCTTAAATAGCAAGACTTGGTCAGGAAAGACTTAGCTGGGACGCAGTCTAGGAGAAGCTAACAGGATTCAAACCAGCCTGGAGAGGGTATCTTGCCCAAGACATACCACACCTGCTATAGCTTTAGTACACATGGTACCCTTACGATCCAAATTACGGGACGCGTTTCCTGAATATATATATACGAACATATAATAAGGGTGGCAAAAAGTTCTATGCCTGTTATAATTCCCCAAATTTGGCCAAACATCAGAAGTTATTTTTTAATTCCTTCTTCTTCCGAGAAACTATCAATACTATCAGACAAATATATATATAGAGAGAAATAAGGGCACTGAATGCAGAATAGGCTATGCGAGAGGTAGTTTCATACAAAACCGCAAGTTGCTGCAAAACCAAAACACTAACCTAAAAATGTCATATTATTAAATGGAATCACAGATCAAAACTTTCATATGGATGACGCTTAACTAATTAAGAAATAACTTATCTGTCAGCTCTCTCTCTCTCTCTGTATATATATATATATATATGTCTATGAAAAGTACTTGGCATGTGTCTTCCATCTGGCAACAATTCGAATATAAGCATCTTATTATTTAAAGGATTAATAGTAAGCTAATGTCTTATTAAGTCTTGTTAGAGAACTGATTTCGCCATTAATATTAATTGCATTAACAGTGCTATTTAATTCCTTGTTTTTCTTTGTGATATAAAATATAACCTGAAAACTCTAATAAAAACGACAGACAAGGTACTACGGTTAAGCTTTTTATTTAATTTTTCTTATGTTCTGACAAGGGTTTTCTTTTCTGGACAAAGGGTGTGTAAGAACTATCCAAATGTTTTATATTTCCGAGCGCTTTCAGCTATACCTTTAGCCATTATCAAGGATGATTTGATTTTCAGCTTAATTAAGTGTGTGCGTTCTGTGTATGTATTAGTGTGTGGTAGGGATGTTTTTAATTTCCGAATACGGTTAGCACATTGTGGCTTTGTTTGTAGTTAATATTGTTAAGAGTTGGCTTTTTCTTTTTCATTATTAAAGCTTCCATTATTTTTACATAAATCATCAACAAAAACACAGTCAAAATCAGTTACAGCTACATGGAGAAAATAATAACTAAACACAACTATACTCAACAAAACTAACAGCAACCACAACATAAACCAGTAAAACAACACAAATATATGCAATTTTCTAAACACAGACCACTTAGTAACAAATGTCTAAGCAACAATATAATATACAAAGCTACCACAACAAATAATAGTAACACAGAAGAAAAAATTTACAGAGCCACAGAAACAAGATTTAAAGAATGAATTAACCATCATAAAACGTTATTTCAATACAGAAAGATGCTCAAACAGCACAACCCTATCAAAATATATATGGAACCCAAAAGAAAATAACATCCTCACCAAAATTAAATTTGAAATCATAAAAGAGCAGCCCCACACAATATCAATAGCAGAAATTGTAAACGATGTTTAGAGGAAAAATTAGTACTATTCACATTTAAAAACCAAAGTAAACTACTAAACAAGAAAAATGAGATAATGGATAAATGCAGGCACCCAAATAAGTATTTACTTTGCCACCTAAATACTAATACAAATGAAAAAACACAATATAAAATGCAATTCTGTTATAATCTCAACTCCTCACAACAAACAAATTCTCCCCACCAAAACCGAATGAAAAGAAAAAAAAAACAATCAGAAAAAAGAGTAACCACAAATATCAATAACACACAAATGCCCAATTCACCACCAAACGTAATAACAAAAACAAACAAACAAACAAACAAAAAAAACAAAACAACACAAAAACAAAAGACACTCAACACCTATAATTACCACAACATAAAACCGAACACGTGCACACATGAATACACACATATGTACATATGCACATATGAATATCCACACCTACACGCATCACAACACAAAAATGCACATACACATGAGCGCGTATACGCGCGTACACGTACACACATATCAACATCAAGAAAAAATTGAAAGCAACAGATTGAGATGCACACAAATAATTGTAAACACCAATTACACAGGTCATCACCTAAAATACAAAAATTTACATTAAAAAAACACACGCGCGCGCGAAGCTACCACAAAAATCATACGGATATTTGCTTGTGAGTGCGTACACACATGTAGGTAAACACATACTCAGCCACAAACACACAGTCAAATATATTCAACCGCCATCATTAATGCCACCAAGCAATCAACACACCATAAAACAATAAAATATCCCAATCACTGAAAATCTAACACCGCCACTAATATCAAGAAAACAAAACCTTCAGAGATAACGGAAGAAAATAAACAAAAAAGAAAGAAAAGAAAAAAAAAAGAAAAGAAAAGAAAAAGATGACCAAAAGATTAACATACCATTCACCAAGCGAAAAACAACAGGCTGTGACTTTTTTCTTTGGTGTTGGTTAAATGGACAAGTCTACAAAAGCAAAGCAATATATTGGAAGAACTTAAAGGGCGAAAACAAGAAGTTATGTCTTCCATACAACTAGAGTTCAGTTGACATTATTCTTGCTTGGCTCGAGAACCTGGTAACGAAATTTGGTGCCCATATCGAATTTTAAATAAAATCCCATGCGAAACGATTTTCTTCTCAAGCCATTTCTTGTAAAAATTATAATAAATAAATAAATTATACGTATTTAAAAATGGAGAGTTACTTTTCTATCACCCTGTATATACAGGCATATATCCATATATAGATTTGTGTATTTAGGCAGCAATCCTTCTTTCATGTACATTTCATTGAATACGAAAGACAAGGTGCTTTTATTTAGTTTTTCTTTTATACAATTTCTCATGCGATCTAATAATATTTTTTTTATTTTCAGATGATAAATTATATAAAAACTATCCGAATGTTCTTTTTAACCGAGTGCTTTCGGCTTTAGATTTAGCCATTTTTTAAGGAATAATTATTTCAACTATTAAATAAGAAATATCTTGATGCATCTATGTTTTATAAAATGTTTTTATTTTTCAAAACACGGTCAAGATATTGTGAACATGTTCACAGTTAATATTATTAACTATACATATATATATATATATGTATGTATATATGTATGCATAGTTAATATTATTAACTATATATATATATATATATATATATATATATATATATATATATATATATATATATATATACATATAAAGAAATATAGTCTTAAGGTGTGCTATATTTATGGAATAAAGTGCTCAATATCAGAGATAGAGCGTGTGTAAATATAAAAACAAAGTCAACATAGAGGCGACAGTCTGTTTCATACTATATGCAATCGTCAGGCCATATGTGGCCTGACGATTGCATATTGCATAGGCCATATAGCATTAAACAGACTAAGTGTTGACTTCTATGTTCACTTTTATATATATATATATATATATATATATATATATATATATATATATATATATATATATATGTACGTATGTATGTATTTATAGATGAGTACAAACAGATATAGATAAAGAGAGAGGGAACGTGTATATTTATTTCTGAAGAGAAAGTGAGACATGGCATTAGTAAACAGACATCACTGTGTTATTCAGTCTTGCTATTTCTTTTCACAAATACATAAAAAGGATTCAGTCATAAACGCGCATCCAACATTTTAATGATTATTGTCCTTTTTGAATTCTAATACAGCATTCCCACATAAGCTTGTCAAATTATCTCTCGCCTTCACACGCCCAGTTGCCTTAACAATTATTAAACGGCTTTTTCTCTCTCCCTCTGTTTGCTCCCTCTTTTTTTCCCAAGACACAAATTCACACAGTCTCGCACTCACTCATTCACATTCATTCCCATATAAACATGTTAATTTCCTTCTTACACATAATCATTTGCATATAGACATATTTAAAGCACCCTTTTATTCTTTTCTTTGTCTTTCAAAGACGCATTAATAACTTTCCTCCTTCTCTCTTTCCCACTCTCTCACTCCTGCCCACATCATTTGCATACAGTAAATTACAGAAGTAAAGAGAGACCTTATTTTTAAAACGGAAACTATGTTCTGGAATTGAAATGAAAGCACTAATGACATCAACCCTGAATCCACCATCAAATTTCAGGATGTGAAATTTGTAAATACTAAGCATTTGAAAAACCTCGGCGAATGGATCAGTTGTAACAAATTTAGAATATAGGAGATAAGGGCACTGGATACAGAATAGTCTATGCGAGACGTAGTTTCATACAACAAAGAAAGTTGCTGCAAAACCAAAACACTAACCTAAAAATGTTATATTCTGAAATGAAATTGCAGATCAGTACTTGCATATGGATGGTGCTAAACTAATTTATTTGTCAGCTACCTATATTTATATATATATATATATATATATATATATATATATATATATATAGAGAGAGAGAGAGAGAGAGAGAGGAGAGAGAGTGACTATGAAAACATACACTATGAAAGTAAAAAAATATAGTTCAATGAAAAGTCCATAAAAAAGAAATATCGATAAGTAAAAACAGTCAATTATATATCCCCTGACGAGTGGACGGAGAGATTCCCGGAATGTCTGTCTTGACATATTTTCTATGACAATTTCTCGAACATTCAGGCCGGTAAATGTTGTTAATACTGTTTATTATAAAGACAGAGCATTTACTTAAATATTTGTATCTATAAAAAAAAAAAGAATGTATAAACATCAAAATGTCTTAAAAAACTCATGTTATGTTTTTAAATAGCTTCGCCTAATGGAGATTTTCATATGGATCATGAATGGTGTTCAACTCTCTCTGAATTGTCTAAACCAGAGTTTCTCAACCCTTTTTTTTTTTTTTACTTTAGGGCAGAGCCGGCTCTAGGCTCTCTCCCCTTCCCCACGAAACTTTGATACGAGGCCGCTCTTCCTACTACATATCAATTTCAATATGTCACAAACTCTCGAAGCGAACACTTTTTTAAAAAATTATCAAAAATCAGGAAATTATCAGCCGTAATTTCTCGAAAATAATACGCATTTTTTACTGTAAATTACAGGTGATGGTGGGGGTGCGTATTATAAATAGGTTTAAACAAAAATATTTTTCGTTATTGATTCATAATAATAAATACAGACTTGTTCAAAAATAAGAAAGATATTATCCCAATTTTCATTTTAAATCCAACAATAATAATTGTAACATTTTTATTGTCAATACATTTATGTTTATTAGTAACTGCAATTTTTATTCCTAGTCTTTCTGCTAATTCTGTTACTTTGTGTTTAAAATTTGCACAAAAACTCGAACGCTTTGACGACATTTTGGCGGTAAAATAAAATGTTATATTTCTCGAGAAAACCGCTGGTAATTTTCAACATTATTTTAGCCGCTTACTTTCGATTTTATTATTAATGTCAACGTCGACAAATATCTTCTTAATTATTTATTTTTTTTACAAAATTAATAGATGCGTGTTATACATAGGGATATATATATATATTTCTTTGTTTTTGGGTCATTTGTTGGGATGCGTATTATTTATGGATGCGTATTATTTTCGAGAATTTACGGTAATTTAAATGCAAATTTTTGTACATATTCATTACTTAATTTTCAAGAATAGATTTTTTATTCTAAAAACATCTGAGAAAATGTTATTCTTTTTGTAATAATCACCAATATTTTCATGACTAAATTTTACTCGGAAAATTTTTTTACATTTCCATAAATATTCATCGCCGACGCATCTCCGACGAATCCAAAGCACTCCCGCCTTGCTTGATTAAAAAAAAAAAAAAAAGGTAAAGATACTTTTAAAAGTAATTTCAATTAACTATTTTTAAAACTCTGAAATCTCTACGGGAACAGTTTTGAAATAAAGAAGTTTATTATTTCTTTGATTTCGTTGCATGTTATTTATTTGTATTGAAGCTCATCATCTGGCAGATGCTACTAATAATGTTGGAATCATTGCCTCTAAAACTGAATTCATAGAATTCAACCAGCTCTGGACAAAATGTCTCAGGTGAATCAATCAAATCAGTCGAATCTTTTGCATACCCGGGAAGCGAAACACATTCTACTGAAAAGTATGTGAAAACCCGTATAGCTAAAGCCTGTGAAACCTTGAATGGGTGTGACCTGGAAATCTGATCTATCAGACAAACTCAAGCGGAGATCATTTCGCGCCACTGTATAGTATATCTGGCCACTCGTATTCGAGGATACCCGTCTACTAGGGCGGCTAGCCAATCCCTACTGCAGATACTTGCTCAGGTGTATTTGTGTTTATGCAACACCCAGAGAGCCCACCTATGGTATATACTGCAACTTAGTTACAGTTTCCGGGAAAGGGTATGTTATCTAGCGTGATCAACAATTTAAACAAGGCCAGCACGCTCAAGAACTCGGTCACGATGTCTTGTGACTTTGCGCTAGCACAGCTACAGACGCCCCCCAAGGGCCCACGTCTATCCATTTTCACTCACAAGGCTTGGGTCAGGCACTTTCCAAAGGTGCCGCATGCTGGTATCGACCCCTCCAGTCCGATAACATCAGAAAGTGTGACAAATTTGTCAAATTTCTTGACAAATCAACCGTGATGAGATTCGAACCTGGGTCTCATGGCCAGAATGCGAACGTTCTAATCACTCGGCCACGGGGCTGTAGAGGTGGTGTTAATGTATGGTGCCACTACCTGGACATTAACTAAAACCCTACAGTCTAAGCTATTTGGAACCTACACTCGGATGCTGAGATCTATACTTAACATATCTTGGAGACAACATCCAACTAAATCACAACTCTATGGACCCATCCCTGATATTTCTACAATCTTACTTGAATGTAGAATCTTCATTGCAGGACATTGCTGACGAGCAAAACAGGAACTCCCCAGTCATGGAGCAAGATGCGTTGGTCGCCCATGCAACCGCTTATATAAACGTTATGATAGGGAATGCCATTTTAATGACATTTCGACCTTGATGCAGGGCTGTGATGGTTGGCCTGCTAGTCTCGAGAATATCCGAGCTAACTCTACCGAATAAAAGAAATATCTTCGTCCTTTCTTCGTATCATTTATTAAGATTTTTGTTAATATAAAAAAAGGCTTGACACAGAAAATATATTCAGTATAAAAATAACGGTGGCCCATAAAAAGAGTTTTAAAATAAAAGACATTGTTAAGTTGGTTAATATTTAAAAAGTTTTGTCTGTTAATATCTTGTATTTTTGAATATTCTCTTTTTTTTTAGAAAGTAAATTCTAGTTTTTATAAAGATTTAGAAGCCATTTTTTACTGTTAATTACTTAATACAAGCCTCAAGATCCACTCAAGCTAGACAGTAACTGATGAAATTATGGAAAGAAAAAAACTTAAGCTGAGGCATGAAGAGGTTAAGATTATAGCGATTAGGGAAGCACCCTCTCGGGAGTGTTTTGGGCAAAACTGCGGTTCGTAGGAAGAAACTGTGCGAATGTAACTTCTTTCTTACCAATGGAATATGAAGGGCCATTTTCCTTAATTCAGGATGCACAGTATTTCAATAATATTACTTCCTTTTTGGACTGGAAAACAGTTCGCCATCACGCCAAGGTTAGCATACTCTTCCATAGAAATAATTAATAGGAAGTAACTTTAAATCTTCAGCCATGTTATTCGTATATTGCTAGATTTTAACCAAGATCATTGGATACATTCATTTCATTCTAGGATCTTCGGATTTTTTAGATTTTTATTAAAGTTTTCGAAAATATTCAAAGTACATTTTTGTGATATCTTTCTTGAAAAATAAATCAAATGCATTATTTGCCGTAAGAAAGCTTACAGCCTTTTGATGAAAGAGAAGTAGTGAAAATGATACGGATATTAGTCAATACGTGCGAACAACAGACAACACAAGAAAAAGATGAATACGTTCGTCTAAATCAGGCTTTCACAAAATACGACCCGCGGGCCTCAAGCGTTCCCCGTGGGACTATTTAGTCCGGCTCGCGAGGGATTTTCAAAGTAGCGAATGGTGTTTGTGTTCGTCAGAATGAATTCGTTGAATGATCAGTTTTGTGGAAGCCAGGCATTATTCAACCAATATTTCACTGTCTTTGTATCGAGTTAACGAGTTTAAATACGTCCAGAGGATGAAAAAAATGAATTGTCTCGCCCTCTTCCCTGCTCTCTCTCTCATATATATATATATATATATATATATATATAATGGAAAAAGTTCGACAATTATTTTAAGATATTTTTTTATGTTTATACATTCTTTTTATAGATACACATATTTAAGTAAATGCTCTGTTTATAATAAACAGTATTAACGGCATTTACCAGCCTGAATGTCCGAGAAATTTACATAGAAAATATGCGTCTTCCTATAGGAATCGAACCTGTATCCTATACAGAACCGTCATATAGCCTGACATGCTCTTACCGATTTCGCCACAGAGGAGCGTTTCGGATGGCAAGGTCGATTTTACTGATTTTAAACTACAGTTCTCCATAATTTTCTCACGTACATTCATATCTGCTCAATGGGTATCTAAATGTAAGCAAATGATTTCACACATTATGAAATGGACAAAATCCGACAATTATTTTAAGACATTTTTTATGTTTATACGTTTTTTTATAGATATATTTTATATAAACATAAAGAATATCTTAAAATAATTGTCGAACGTACCCACAGAAAGTCGATTTTTGTATTGTTACTAAGACAAGCGAGTAATAGAATTGGTTTATTAATACATGGTATTAATACATGGTATTAATACATGGTATTAATACATGGTATTAATACAGATTAGTTAGTAATTAAGTAGCACAGATGTTCTTTTATATTATACAAGTCAAAAAATGTTGCAATCTAACCATGTCGCGTTTCCTCTCTAGATAACATTTATTCTTTAAGGCAGTATGACTAGGACCGTTATCGTGTTGGAACATGAAGTGTTGACCTTGGGCAAAAAGTGTTTTAGCAGAAAGCCACATTTGATTAACAAGAATGCTGGTCTATGATTCTCTTGATTTTGTACAAATTACCAATTCCTCCCACTGAGAATGCACCCCAGAGGTTGATTTTTTTTATCGTGTTTAACAGTGCCCTTGGTAGTCACTGGAGTATTCGTTTCACAGGGTGTACACCTTACGAGGCTAAATTGCAACTCTTCCAGTGGCCTAGTCACAGTCCTGACCGTAACCCAATTCAAAACATTTGAGCGATAATCGATAAACGTTCCCGCAATAGGAAAGTTAACACAGAAGATGAGCTTTTTTTGTGAATTAAAGGAATACTGGAAAAATTTGTCGAAGAACATTGACTTACTAAAGAATTTAGTCTGTAGCATGCGACGAAGAATTAAGGCGGTTCTTAAAGCAAAAGTTTACTCAACAAAATACTAAATCGTTTTATGACTTGTATAATGTATATATGTACACTTGTATTAACACCTTGTATTAATAAACAAATTCTGTTACTCACTTGTCTTGGTAAAAATACAAAAATCGACTTTCAATGGGTGCGTCCATTTTTCTTGCCTCGTACTGCATATATATATTGATACAAGTAAAAGGTTTGTCACTTAGCTGAATGATGTAACATTCAGTATCCCGTCTCTAGAGTTTCTTAGACAGACCTTCCGGGAATCTCTCCGTCCACTCGTCAGGGGATATATAATTGACTGTTTTTACTTCTCCATGTTTCTTTTTTTATGGACTTTTCATTGACGCACGTATTTTTTTTATTATCATAGTGTATGTTTTCATAGTCTCTCTCTCTCCCTCTCTCTCTCTCTCTCTCTCTATATATATATATATATATATATATATATATATATATACAGCTGACAAATAAGGTATTGCTAAGATAGTTTAGCACTATCTATATGAAAGTATTGATCTGCGATTTGATTTAAGAATATGACTTGAGTGTTTAGATTAATCTGTTCGTTTCGTAGGAACTTGCGGTGTTGTATGAAACTACCTCTCGCATAGCCTATTCTGTATTCAGTGCCCTTATCTTCTATACTAACGCCTAAAACCCACTTAAGTGATTTCACCTAGACTTGGGTCGGATCAAATTCAGGTTTTCAACATTGTAACGATATGGTGAAACTCTTTAAAAACTCCGGCGTAAGCGATGGACATGCGTGAATAGGTTGCACAAAATATCGACATTCCCCTATCGTCTGTTTGAACAAAATGTGTCTCAGTCGGGGAGGTTGAAATAAATCCAACTTCATATTTCGATGTTAGTCATCTTGGTGTGGAAAAAAATATTTAACCATCACCTAAAAACGAGGAACATTTTTGTTTTCGATTAAAAAATGTCTTCGGTGCATTTGCAACGTTACTTTTTCTTTCAGCAATTTACTCTAAAAATTAGGTTTCATTGACGTATTTTTTAAAAAAGGGTTTTTGTCGAGAGACATATCTACTGCCGGTAATATTTTTTTAAAATGTATTGCTGGTAATTTTACTATAAATATCCATTTTATACTTTCATAGTTTTTTGACCACAGTCTGGGTGTTAATGATTTAGGTGGGACCCTAAAAGATGCTACCACCCCGGGTAAAGGTTCATCTGGGAATAACAAAAGTTAAGTGGTGTGTTTTCGTCATACCCAGGACGCTTAATTATATTTTTCCGATTTCCGAATGAGGCGTTTTACATTATGATTAAAGTTGTTATTAAACTGTCGAAGGATCATACTTTTTCTTCTGTTATATTTAAGTACTTTTAAATATGACTGTCATTGTCAAAATTGTAAGTGATCAGTCTGTTAAGTAAGAGGTTTTTGACTAATTTCCTGCAGTTTTAAAGGCTAAAATTAGAATTTACGTCAAAAGGGAAAATCATGTGTTGAATATCTGTACGAGATTTTTTATATACACATTTCTATATACGATCACCAATGAAAAAAAATATATTATTTAATGCTGGCCGTTTTTTTTTCTCTTTTATAATGTCTTCTATAATATTTTTCTTTGTAATGCATCCTGGATAATTTTTTGGTGTTATTAAAAAAGCATCTTATTTTAATAATATTTTGCTTGTTTTTGATGTGCTGATTGATATGTACTCAGTTTGCATTCAATTTTGACAAATGATAAGTCAACTTACAAGAGAGAGTACTGCATTGGTGACCAATGTAAGACTTTAATATTGTTTGTTAACTATTAGTATTATAGATACAACATCCCAATGGGCATGAGAATTCATAAACGCTAAAGGTGATTGATAAACTTTTTAATTGTACAGACCTGATCTATTTGTGAAATCATGAAAATACATCAAATCAAAACACCAGACAACGCAATAAAAATAAATAAATAAATAGGTTGGTTTAAATATTTGTGATATGAGGAAAATAGTTCACAAACGCAGATTCACGTCAAGCAAAGTGTTGTGATAGAAAATAACAAAACTGATCCTTGTCGACAAACAATTGTAATAATAAAAAATATTTCGTGTAAAAACCTTGAACATTTCAGAATTCTACATCCAATAATGCCGTGTAGAAAAAAAAAAGCTTTGCCCAAATCGAGTCAAAGGTCACTTCCTTTTTCCAAATTCCACAGATATTAGCCACGGTCATAGGTTGAAGTAGAATGAAAAAAAATATGATACCTATTTTTTTTTAAAATGCGTGTAACATCCTTATCTTGATTGTTTTTAATTACAGTCAGATTTCTTTTGCAAATCGTTGGATACTTTTTCTTTTTTTCATTTTTCTTTCGCGCCTAAAAAAAACAAACAAAAAAAAAACAATCTAACAAGTCAACAGAACCAAAAAAAAAAAAAAAATAAAAAAAAAAGACCCCCAAAACCCCCCAAAAAAACAAAACAAAAGAGATTGCTAGCTTTTAACGCAATACAGAGGCCATTGCTCAGGAGACATAATTTACGTCAATGGGGTATCAAATCTTTTTCTGTGTCGTGTCCCTTCAGGACGTTGGCAATCATGTGTCTCCACAATTTCCTGCCCTTTGTAGCTCTTAATAAATTTTGTTTTTTATGTTATCTCTCCTAAAACGTGTTCCGTCATTCGTTTACTTAACTCGCTAGGTAGGTTATGCGTTGTTTTCCTCCGCCCCTCTTGCCTTCAAGCTGACTTGTCCTGTGAGTATCAAATTTTCCAAGCCTTCCTTCCACATTATGTGCTCTAGAAATTTCAATTATCTCTTCCTGATGTTAATTATAAGTGGCCTTGTTTTCATTTTCTCTAAAAGTTCGTTGTTGCTCCCATGTTCGGTTCATGGTATTCTCATTATCCTTCTGTAGAGCTATCTTTCTGTTGCTTCAAATCTCTTCTTTATATGTGTGGAATTGTCTAGCATTCACTGCTATATAGGAGGATTGATATTAGGCAATAGTTAAGTACTCTTTTCTTTGGTTCTAACGAAAATTTTCTGTTTTTTTTTAATACTTTGCTTAGCTTTTGGAAGACATCTTTCGCTATCCCAATGCTCTTTCGAATTTCAGTGTCGTTTCTTTCCGTCCTCTGTTGAAACACTTCCCAGATATTTAAATTATTCTTCTTTTTTAGGTAAAATTACAGATTAAGCCCCGGAAACCAATTTTAATGAAATTATATTAAAAACAAATTCGTCTGAAAATGAAACGTTTTTCTCAAAATAATTGGCCGCATAACGATAAAAGAACCCCTATTGATTAATTGATTTATTTTTTACGGCTTATCAACCCGTTACGGGTTATTTAAAGCCAGCATTTCCAAGCAGTCACCCATCTAGGTACTGACGTTGCTTAACTTCGGTTATCGTACTTGAACGGGTGGTTCAACGTGATTCGACCGTAATCAAGAAAAGTTACTGAATCAAGAATAGGATTAGTACTTTTTAATCTTTCTACATAAAACAGTGTTATTCAAATCTCTTCTTTATACATACATACATATATACATACATACATACATACATATATATATATACATATATATATATATATATATATATATATATATATATATATATATATATATATATATATATATAAGTGAACATAGAAGTCAACATTAGAGGCGACAGTCTGTTTCCTGCCACGAGTGCTGTTATTTTTTTCTCGGCTATTTATAAATAGCCGAGAAAAATATCACCACTGGGGCCTGACGATTGCATCTAGGATGAAACAGCCTGTCGCCTCTAAGTGTTGACTTCTATGTTCACTTTTAAATTTACACACGTTCTATCTCTGATATTGAGCACTTTATCCCATAAATATAGCACACCTTCAGACTATATTTCTTCATATATATATATATATATATATATATATATATATATATATATATTTGGTTGGATAGAGTTTGTGACCCTGGGTTTCACGTTTTAGCGATCGTCAGACAAAGATCTATCTCTGATATTGAGCTCTTTCTAATAAGTACCGCGCATATAATATATAAATAATTATCATATATATATTTATTTATATTTATATACATACATTTTTCACACACACACACACACACACACACATATATATATATATGTGTGTGTGTGTGTGTGTGCGTGCGCGCACGCGCGCGCGTGTGTATATATATGTGTGTTTGTGTGTGAGGTATTGTCCAGAATTCACTGCTATATAGGAGGAATGATATCTTTATTACTCTTTTCTTTGTTGCTAATGAATTTTTTTTCTGTTTTTTAATACTTTGCTTAGCTTTTGAAAGAC
>CAHIKZ030005552.1:400000-407500 GCA_903632075.3 Acanthosepion pharaonis
TTTTTTCTAATTTGGACCCATCTGACTATCATCTGTTCCCCAGCACTTGACTGGGAAACATTATCGCAATGATGATGACATGATATCTACTATTAATGAAATATTAGACCAACAGGATGAAAGCTTCTTTACGAATGGGATGCAAGCACTACTGTAACGCCGGCGAGTGTAGAACACAAGGGAGACTATGTTAAAAGATAAACATCATTTGGTCATGACAGTATCTTGTTCAGCCTATAAACTTTTTTCCTGAGCCTCGTATGTGTGGTTTATATATATATATATATATATATATATATATATATATATATATATATATATGCATGTTTCATTAAATAATATAGACAAGCCTCGTCTATTCATTTTAAGTTCCTTTAATATTGTCTGATAAGCTTAATAACATTATCATTGAAAGACGAAACGAATCAACGGCATCCCATACTTAATACTTCTCATTTTCACTCTCGCGTTGTCATGTGTGACGTCACAAGCTGCGACGCGATTTTCGCTTCCGCGTCTCGTATACACGACTTTGCCGTTGCTTTGAAGTTTTTCATGCAACAAAAACAGACTATCATTATTGTTTCGTCCATGTATTATTTGATATATTGAAATGTAATTGTCATCTTTGATAATGGCTTATGTAAGCCGAAAGGTTAGAATGGATTTAAACATGTATCAATATGGTAATTTCCTTTCGTCTTTCAATGATAATGTTATTAAGCTTATCAGACAATATGATACGAACTCACTTAAAATGAATAGACGAGGCTTGCCTATATTATTTAAAGGAACATGCATCAATGAAAAATTGCTGCCTAAATATACACAATATATATATATATATATATATAGCCTTTTCATATATATATATATATATATATATATATATATATATATATATATAAGGAAAAGTTATAATTGTTTCAACGAGAGAAAATGTATATTTTAAAGAAAGAGAGAAACCGCAAACGTTTTTGGTTGTAATGTGGATTTTTTTTGGTGTATATATTAGATATATATAAAAAAAAATATATATATATATAAAATATGGAAAAACAAAAATCTGAATATACAAGTATGCTGTTTTAATGTTGCATATTCGAATTTTTGTTTTTCCATATTTTCTTCACATCGAATCTATATCTATATCCATATATATTATATATATATATATATATATATATATATATATATATATATATATAATGTGTGTGTGTTAGAATTGTTGTCCATGTTTTGTCCTGAAATGTCCTGCTAAAGAAAATTATGTCTCTCAACAGGAATCGAACCTGTATTCCTTTATATATATATATATATATATATATATATATATATATATATATATATAATGGACACCACTCCTATAGTTGAAGCGTTTTACTAATTTGCTTACGGGAGACCAAGTTTAAGCAAAGTTCAATATGTATGATCAATAATATATGTCACTAATCAAAATAATCTTATTAATTCTAAATTAGCGATGACCAATATAGTGAATGCATATCACCGCCCAGTAAAAGACTCTCTCTCTTGTCATAAATCAATTAGCTATATCGGTTATACCACCACATCACTTAGCAACTTCCAAACGTGTCACTTATCTGACCATGGAACTTAACCGTACACTATATACAACAACCAATAAGGAAGATTCTGGTTAATAACACTAGTATCATTCGTAGGTCCCATAACCGAAGACATTTCGCTGTGAGAGATCCTTTTTACGTAAAACAGTTGGTACCCAGTATAAATCTAAACTTATTCAGTAGCGGAAATGGTGTGTGTTGAAGGTTTGTTTTTTAAATACAAACACGTCAACTCGAATTCCAGCTAGGGAAGCACAGAATAAACGCTACTATTATATCGACATCACAAAAAACTGCATCTTAAAGAGACGAAACAAGAAAAGAAATTAACATTACTTAACCGCAAAACGCCCTTGAAAACATATAACGGAAAGCGTTTGGTACAATAGACCTTACATAGAATTTTTACACATCCTTGCTCCCACCAAACGGAAAAAAATAAAAATATTAGGAAAGCTAAATAAAATGTTTAATATATTTTTCTTCTCTGCCATATTAAATAAACAAAAAAAAAAAATGTTTGAAAGTTTGCTGGCCAACTATACATTATATATATATATATATATATATATATATATATATATATATATATACAAAATTATAAAATATGCATGTTACAACATTACTACAAAAATGCAATTTTGTTTCAAACCAACAATTGAACTGATTTAAAATGTTTTTTTCGCTACACAATAATAACCATGTTTCAAAAATTGAAGCTAAAAGCTTCAAATTTAATTTTGTAATTAAATTAAAACATTAGCTCCATTTCATCCTCAAGCGAATTATATCTTACTGTTCTTTCTTTCTTTATATATATATATATATATATATATATATATATATATATATATATATATATATATATATATGCACGATTGAGTAGTGTATAGCGGCTCGGATTGAGGAATCGGAGATTGAGTCAAGTCATTACGTTCTAATAACCTTCTTCTCCAACCAACTATGGTTAAAGAGCTAGGGACACTGGGTTTTATAGCTTTGGATGGCAACTAGTCTACGAGAAGGACGATTCTGAATTCAAAACCTACGGAGGGTCGGTTGGGTACTGTCTGGCACTAGGTTTCTTTTATTCGGCCTTTCAAAAAGTCTGGATGGTTCTTAGACGCTTGACCCTCGGGACGGGAGAGTCCACCATATATATATATATATATATATATATATATATATATATATACGTTTTAGCAGTTTCTGACGGGAAGGGATAATTCGGAGGAGGATATAAATCCAGGGAGAGCTCAATGTAGAATACAGAGCATTATAATGATAATAAGAAGACGGAGAGTTTAATTATTCATTTCGTTTATATTTATTTTGTGAACACCGAAATGTTCAGCTCATCAGAACGAAACCTTGTCAGCAAATGGAGAAAGTAAACAGGACGGACACTTTAGATTGGTAGTGGTGAGAGAAGGTGAGTGAGAAGGGTTGGATAAAAAACAGGACTAAGAGATTCGTAGTAGGTTTCCTCAACCAAGAATTTACTCTATATGTTTAGATTTTAATATTAGGTTGTTTGTTACTTTGGTCGATACCATTTGCCTTTTTATGCAGTATGAATCAGGCCGATTCAAATTAATTTAATGAAAGGGAACTTAATCTAAATAAACTTCGGTATTAATATATGAATACGTAAGCATTTGTTTTTAGGCCGAACTCTGATAGTCAGCAGAGAGAGTGAATTGAGGGGAACGCAAGAGAGAAATATAGGTGTGGAAAGATTGGGGAAGAAGGGGTGAGAAGAAATATATATATATATATATATATATATGTATGTATGTATATGTATATATATAATTTATTCGAAAATTATAGCATAAATATGTTATAAAATAACTACAAAAATAACCATTTCGTTTCAACACTTCTGGTGTCTTATCAAATGATGGTGTTGAATGTAGAATAATAATAATAAAAAAAAACAACTTTTTATACAACATTCAACACCATTACATGATAAGACATCAGAAGTGTTGAAACAAAATGGGTATTTTTGTAGTGATTTTATTACATAATTATGTTATAGTTTCCGAATAAATAATTATATTTGCTCTACTCTGTATTGAGCACTCTTTTAAGATTAGTATTTTTTGGTTATTGAATTTTATTCCGTATACGCCAATCCTATACTTGGAAATATATATATATATATATATATATATATATATATATATAATGAATGCATACGCATGCACACACATGTACTGCGTCCACCTCATTCTCTCTCTCTCTTTCTGCCCGTACACATAATGTGTATTTCAAGTGCAGTCATTCATTTGCACATATAGCATGGTCAGGTTTTTTTCTTTTTTATTTTTTCTATTTAAACTTTCTAGATTACGTATGCATGTCTGGATCAAGAGAAAGCAAATATTATCTGGTCCTTCTGTAGTTTTGGCAACTGGGACTTTCATGGCATTTAACGACACATCAATACATTCAGCTCGGTGAAGATTTTCACTTCTCAGTTGACACGTGCCTCATGACATTGTAACTCACAATCAGTAAAGTCCAAGTGTTTAAACATTACAATATATATATCTATATCTATCTATATTTATCTATCTGTATATATATATATATATATATATATGTATATATATATATCAGTGATTTTGCCTAGATTTTGAAAATGTATATCAATATGGTGGAAAGCGCCTGATCACAAACATCAGGACAATTGAATTCAAATGTTTCTTACATTTTCTTTACGAGTTAACTATTAAATTACTTTTGTCCAAAATGGTATATATGGGAGGCATACCATGTCTGTATATAAACCAAATTTAATAGAAAATATTATTTGTAAGATACCTAAATATATATATATATATGTCTTACAAATGCAACATTACTGTTCTTGATAAAAAAAAATTTATATCGTTCTCCCATATATATATATATATATATATTGTTATATTTATGCGGAAAAACTATTCAATATGAAGAAGAAATCGTTTGTTCATCTCTCTCTCTTTCTTTCTCTCTCTCTCTCTCTCTCTCTCTCTCTCTCTCTCTTTATATATATATATATATATATATATATATATATATATATATATATACTAGTAGCATGGCCGGGCGTTGCCCGTGCTTGGTTCAAAAATTTTACGACTTATACATCATTCGCTATCACTTGACTTAAAATATTTTTGCCCTTCCTTGCCTTTAAAGGAGTGCTCTTTGCCGTGCTGATGTTGCTACATGCCTTACTTCTTGCCTGTCTCACACTGCGAATTTTATACTAAACATTAAATCTGTTAAAAAAAGAACTAAACAAAATAAACACAAAACGACCAGCTTTAAAAAAAGGACTCGTAACTGGAAAAACCGAATGAAAAAAGAAATGTTAGCAACAAATACTTTTTCACATACAACCCTGCTCTGCGGAATCAGAATCAACGTTGAGTTTAAGCGAGCGAATGAGCCAACTGAAGTAAAGTGCCATGCAGATTTAAATTTTTCCCAATTGTGACGAATGCAGCTATCGATATTTTTTGCATACTAACATGTTAGTTAACATTCGTCTCAGACAGCTGTTGGCTCTCACTGTGGCCAGGAGAAAATGGCCGCAAAATACATGAAAACTGCCGTAGAAGCATGAAAAAATCGATTATTTCCACTATCGATGGGAGTTGGGAAATGCAAAGTCAGTCTTGACCTTCCCGCTAACTTGGAGCATGTGCATGTAAATTTTGGTGCAAATCCGTCGAAAATTGCGGCCGTGCATTCGTCACACACACACACACACACACACACACACACACACATCCTGCCTTATATATATATATATATATATATATATATATATATATATATATGCAAGTTTCAATAAAACCACAGATATGTTGCTGTTAAGTTTTTATACACTTTTCCTGCTATTCTTATATTTTGATTCTTTTCAGGACATAAATTATATAAACATTGTCCGAATGTTTTATATATCCAAGAGTTTTTGTCTATACTTTTAGTCATTATCAAGGATGAATTTTATTTTAATTTTAACTGAATATATGGATTGATTTATGTATCTGGAGTTATATGAATTTTTTATTTTCCAAACACGGTCAGCATTTTCTGGTTGTATTTATACTTGATATTATTGAGTGTTGGATTTTTCTTTGATATTTATAATGCTTCCATTATTTTTAGCCTTTTCTTTACATGTGGATGAGCCTATTATATTTGTATCATCACCGTGTATGTTGCGAATGGAGTTTGGTAGATTTCCACGTGTATTTAAATGAGACCTAATTGAACTATGGTCAGAGATATATAACATGAGTCTTCTTGTTAAGTATATTGTAGTATATCCAATATATTTATTTATGAATTTGGATCGGTTAGGAACAGTGCCTTAAGGCCCATGGGAACTCGATAATGAAATTGTTTCTCTTTAATTTTGATTTTGTATGTGAATCATTACTTTTGTCTATAAGATTAGCAGATTTATTTGTATTTTATACATGGATATATTCAGTGAAAAGAAAGATTAAAGTCATCCTTGATAACAGCTAAAAGTATAGCCGAAAGCGCTTGTTTATATAAAAGATTCTGACGATTTTTATATAATTTATGTCTTGAAAATAAAAAAGTATAAGAACACATGAAAAATGTTGTCACAATGCGATATATATATATATATATATATATATATATATATATATATATATATATATATGAATAAAGACAAAGTGAAAACTTATATTGGCCTACGCATTTGGTCATCTGATGGACTTTGAAGGCAAATGTAAGGGTTTTATTTTGCAAGAAAGTCTTTAAAAGCAAAAGTAAAAATGTTGTCATGTTTCCAAATTTTAAATTTAAGAGACGCTCATCAATATTCATCAGGTTAACTGAAAAGTCCTTGTAAATCTTCGAGGTGCTAAGTGACGCAATTTAATGTCTAACAAAAGAAAGTGGGTAATGTTAAAATTTTTATCTAGTTCATATTTAAATTATTTTATTTTGGGGTGAATTTAAGTATTATATATTTTAAATAAGAGGGGGTTATGTATATAACTGTTTCCTTTTAAGTTTTTAAATATTTTATAGTCACGTATTTTTTATAGCCATATATATAAGATTTTTCTAGTGAGTTAAGTTTTTTAATCATCGGTGGATAGCGGGTCGGATTGAGAGCCGAGTTCTAATTCCAGTCGAATCCATTACATTCACTTACGTGCTAATAGCCTTCGGAAAGATATGAATCCTCTTGTTCTTCCTTCAGCTGTGTGTAAATAGCAGGACAGACCGGGTTCTATAGCCTTTGATGGCAACTGATCTCCCGCTGAAAGAAATGGCAGCTTACTGTGGGAAAATATTTCTGCCTCATCAGCCATGTATCGAAAGATACATGATCGCCTAAGCGTGTATCACGCATGGCACATAACTGAATGTTTAAACATTTTGTAAAACTAATAATATTTTTACTTTTGTTTATAAATATTGCAAAATAAAATCCTTACATTTGGCGTAGAAAATCCATCAGACGAAAAGCGTTGGCTGACAGAATTTTTCTTTTGTCTTTATTCTTTTGCCCTTCTTAGTTCTTGTATATATACATACGCTCTGTCTATGATATTGAGCACTTTTACTTATCAATATAGCATACCTTAAACTATAATTTTATTATATATATATATATATATATATATATATATATATATATATATATATATATATATATATATATATATATATATATTCTCGTTTTTAGTAATGTAGTATAAGAACATAATGGAATGAGAAATGGATCAAAAATTGTGAAAAATATTTATATGTTTCGCAGAATACCTGTCAAAAATTATTCAGCCACTGATATCAAGTGGTAGATCTTTTTTTTTCACCATTGGAAATGTGATCTGAGGAATCAGGTAAAAACCTGGGAAAT
>CAHIKZ030005552.1:412500-432500 GCA_903632075.3 Acanthosepion pharaonis
CGGAAAGGTTGGTTGATATCGACACCAATATGAAAGTGACCACCGGGCGTGGGTAATTTTTGTCCTTATCTTTATGTATGCGTAGGGGCAGCCTACATGAAACCGAGCAAGTGTCGCACCTACTATCTTGTGTCAGGAGAGGAGTAGGTAAATATAGATCCCTCAATTGGATCATTTTCGAAGTATATTCGAGATAAATTATCATTAACACTTATTTAATTTAATTTAATCTATCTATCTATCTATCTATCTATCTATTCATCTATCTATCTATATATCTATCTATCTATCTATCTATCTATCTATCGCAGTCTGTTCATATCTATCTATTCATCTATCTATCTATCTATCTATCTATCTATCTATCTATCTATCTATCTATCTAGCGAGCTACCTATCTATCTTTATCAGTCTCTTCTTTCATTATCTATCTATCTATCTATCTATCTATCTATCTATCTATCTATCTAACTATCTATCTCGGTCTGTCCATATCTATCTATCTATCTATCTATCTATCTATCTATCTATCTATCTATCTATCTATCGCAGTCTGTTCATATCTATCTATCTATCTATCTATCTATCTATCTATCTATCTATCTATCTATCTAGCGAGCTACCTATCTATCTTTATCAGTCTCTTCTTATCTATCTATCTATCTATCTATCTATCTATCTATCTATCTCGGTCTGTCCATATCTCTCTCTCTCTCTCTCTCTCTCTCTCTCTCTATCTATCTATCTATCTATATATCTATCTTAGCCTATATTTATCTGAACGCAATCAGAACTGTATATAAATCCATTTGTCTACCTTCATCCACACACATCTTCCCATCGCCATAAGAATACACGGATGTACATAAGTAGTTGTGACTGACTCAATTTTAAACACTTACATCTTCCGGTAGGTTACAATTTCTTACTTCCGAATCTTGTTCTTAATATTTTCCTTGAAAAAAAAAAGAAAAGAATATATATATATATATATATATATATATATATATATATATATATATATATATATATATATGTATATATATATATGTATGTATGTATCTATGTCTATAGCAATTAGAAAAATAATCGCAAACAACATGGCGTCCGGAATTTTTTTACCATCGTTAAATTTTTACGTAAAATATTCATTGTGTTAGTTTAACTTTTTTTCTTTTAAATCAATTTTTTTGTTTTTGGTTTCGTTCTTATCAATTTCAGGAGATATTTGCGGCGTCGGTCTTTTTCTTATTTCTTCTTTGTCGTCTGATGTTCGGAAGAGGCGGGAAAAGAACAAATTGTCTGATTTCTGATTTGGTTTCTTTAGCGGAAATTACTTCTTGCATGTTGTTTACTGATCTACATACATACATATATATATATATATATATATATATATATATATATATATATATATATATATATATATATATATATATACGTATGTGTGCGTGTGTTTATATATATACATATATAAACCTTTTAAAATTGTAATCATACAAGCATGCACAAACTTATGTATATGTGTACGCGTCTATCTATGCATATTCACAAGGCATTATGTGCATATATATATGAAACGTCCAGTCTGCTAGATAGCAACACACATTTGATTGTTCCTTTTCAACTTGTTCTTTAAACTTTAATATACTGAATCATTTATACAAAAAGTAAATTAGTAAAAGTTAAAGAGATAAAATGCGAATTCAATTTGCTAACTAAATTTTAAAAATCCATTAACCCACTAACTACTCGATGAATGCTATGATCTTTGTGTTTTAAAATTATAAACTGTATTAGGTCTTCCTTAAATATGCAAGTACTTTCGACAGGTTCACCGGTCATCATCAGGCATGGAAACTCTTTTTTTTTTTGTATAATTCAGGTAGCACCGGAGATTAAAAAATATAATGCAAATCGAAGTATTTTTTTTAAATGTGTTATTGATAACAGATACAAACTTGTGGAGCGTGCAGTCGAAACGTTAAGGTTGAATTTTTGAAAATTTATGTGAGATCGATTTTTGCTAATATATCGAAAGATCACACACACACACACACACATATTTATATATACATTATTAAATAACATGACTCGGCATATAATTTAATAATTGTATATTTTTGCAGCAACCCTTCTTTTAGTCAATGTATTGTTATAGAATCCCCAAGAACGTCTAAAAATGAGAATTTAATTTTTTGACTAAGTTTAAAGTTGAGGTTGGGTTTTTTCGAATGTATTTTTTTTTATAATATCGTATTATGTTTTTGGATTTCATTATTTTAATATTGGATTTCATTTTCAGCTCTTGTTATTTGTCGTAAAGCAAACTTTTTTCTAAATGTTGTAGCGTTACTTTCCTTGTTGGCTGCAATTTAATAATTGTGTATTTGGGCATTAATCCCGCTTTTAGTTATGGGTTTGCGTTTGGTTGGTTTTACGACATATCAACCTCAATGGGTTATTTAATGCCGACAATTTTTTTGCTGGTAATGTTTTCTTTCAAAATAAACTATAGTTGGTAATGTTTTTTTCTAAAAATGTATTGCTGGTAATTCTTTTTTTTTTTACAAAGTATTTCTGGTATATATTAAAACTTATTTTTACACTTTCATAGTGGTTTGACCCCAGTTTGGGTGTCAACTATTTGCCCATACCCGGGACCCTAACAGGTGCTACCACTCCGTGTCAGAGTGTACCTGCGAACACCAGCAATTAAGAGGTGGTTCCACGCTCCTCAAAACCTCCTGATCAGAGGCCTTGCTATTGGATGTAGTTTACCGTCATACCCAGGACGGAACCCCGCTTTTAGTGAATATATAGATATAGATATATATAATAATGGTAGTATTAGCCCTTTCCTTATGAAAAACAAACAAAAAAAAACAAACATTTGGTATTTATTGCTCAACCGCTTATGAAATCTTTCTCTTTAAAAAATTATCAGGAAAATAGGTTTCTCATGTGCAGTAATTGTTAATACCCTTTCCTTTATTGAAGGGAATTTCCTTCCTTGCCTTTTGTTTCAGGTAGAGTGCAAGATCAACACCTTTATTTCGTCTATCTCCTCGTGTTACATGTGCTACTCGTTTTACTTGTTGCTGCAGTCATTGAAAGTCTTCAGCTGTTGATATTTCTGTTATCTAGTATATTCATCTGTTTGTAATGATGTAATGTCAGTCTATGTGGTTCGTTGATATATGGTCCTCGCTGTGACATGCGCGCTTCACTCGCTAGAAGCCGTTTCTCACCGTCTATCTGATAAAGCAGATTTATAGAGCAGAGATTTTAGATATTTCTAAACTAGTTCGGCGCCACACATGGCACAGGCAATGACGAGGCTATGTATGTACATGACACTTCTTTTTTTCGTTAATCTTTTGGTTATGTAGCAGCTTGCTGTGTTGGGCAAAACTATCCCCTAGCACAATCTGTTCTATGTTCATTTTCATTATCTCCCATCACTGACAAACACATATACATATAAATACCTAGGTGTGTACATCTGTATGTAATATTATCCGAGCTATGGGCAAATAGCGAGACCGACGTATGAAGTTCACTCATCAGCACCTCAACGCCATCAATGAGAAAATAGGGGATATATATATATATATATATATATATATATATATATATATATATATATATATATCCGTCCTTTTTAGTCCTGTGCACTGTCTGTCTTTACTTTAAATATTTCATGCGCAGGCATTGCGCAATATTTTCGGGGATCATACTCGATGATGCGTATGGCTGGCTGTAGCCTTAACAGGTATAACTATTAGGATGAATCATAACAAACAGATACAGGCAATAAGGGTTACGGTGAAAGGACCTGGCCCGTGAGGTGTCCCAAGTCCTCGGAATTAATGTCGAAAGTACTGAATAAACAATGTGTATCAACACAGTAACTTTTCTCTTCTTTTAATAATGACACCAAAAACTTGTCCGTGAATATAAAAGGATCCAAATGAAAATAGACAAAATTTGTCTAAATTATTCAATAAAATATATATATATATATATATATATATATATATATATATATATATATATATATATATATCACATCAAGCAATCGGAAATACCACTAGTACGCAAGGAGAGAAACCCCAAACAACTGGAAGAGATAGTTTATATATATATATATATATATATATATATATATATGTATATATATATTGTTGGATGTGTTATTTGATGATCCAAATCCCTTAAAAAGGATTTTGGTGAAATAAATTATTGTCATGGTACCTTGAATTGTCTGTTGTTCATTAAATATATATATATATATATATATATATATATATATATATATATAGATATATATATATATATATATAGAGAGAGAGCGAGTGTTGAAACTTGACTAAGGCATGGAATAATAATGCAACACAAAATGTACTTAGAACAAAATGTATTGAAACAAGAAAGTGTACACAATATTTACATATAGTCTTTTGTATATTCCTGGTAAGACCGTTTCTGGAGAATGTGTTGACTGAGTCGCAGTCGGGCAGAGTCTCTGGTTGAATCTCTTGATTCCTCCCTCTCTTCCCGCTACCAACCATATTTATATGGTCGGTACTCCACTATGCAAATTAGGTGGATCCTACCACAACACACACACACACACAGAGAGAGAGAGAGAGAGAGAGATACCTCTTAGTTCTTGTTAGGACGGCTCCCTAGAAAAAGGAAACCTCTGCTGTAACACCTACAACACATTAGCACTGATGATGTTGATATCCACTTCTTTTCGTATCATTGCTTGTGTTTCTCATGGGGTGGGATTGAACCTGTGTACTGTCTGTCTTCACTTTAAACATTTCATGCACAAACATTGCAGGAAGTTTTGGGTGATTTTTCTCGATGAAGCGCATGGCTGGTCGTAGCCTTAAAACGTATAACTATTAGGATGAATCACATGAGTATTACAAACAGACACAGGCAATAAGGGCACTGGTGAAAAGATCTGACCCGGGAGGTATCCCAAGCCCTCAGAGCCTAGGTTCGTTCCTTATCATGCTTCTGTGAAAATACCTAAGTGTTGTGCGTTGAAACATAAGAACACGTCTGGATATCGATATATCAAATAGCCGAGAGAAAAGAACCTCTCTGGTTACAATGGAGATGCAACATTACACATATGAAGATTCATAGAAGTCAAATACCAGAAATGTTGAGACGAGTCATGGCTGCCGAGTCTGTGGAAAACAATACAAATCCTAAAGCCAGGCTTGAAAGGTATGTCTGTGGGTGGCATTGGTGAATCTCTGTGGGAGGGTGTTGTGTGAAATTAATAACAACAGCTCTCATTAGAGATGTCATACGAAAGAAAACCTGTGCCTTTGATAATAATCCAACCTGCATCCATTTTTTACATCAGAGAAACCACTTCATAGGCCAAAATGTGCCTCTATCATTTCAGCCACAAAACCAAAATAAGCTAGGATGCGCGATCGATTAATGTTGGAGGTAATTTTTTTCTTTTGTCTAACTTCTCAATTTAGGCCGGTTGCTATTAATTTACTCGGTGGTGCGTATGTCTGACCATAGACTTAAATGGTATGACTATTACGATGAATCACAACAGTATTTCAGACACAGGCAATAAGGCTAGAGAGATAGGATCTGGCCCAGTAGGTGTCACAAGTCCTTGGTGATGAGCCCGTTCGTTCTTATGTTACTGCAAAAATACCTAAGTGTTGCGCGCTGGAACCAAAGAACACTCCTGGATATTGATGTAACAGATAGTCCAAAGAAAAGAACTGCTTTGGTTAAAATGGAGCTGCAACATTGCGCATATGAAGGATCATAGAACTCAAATATCAGAAAACAACTAATATTGTGAATGGTCATGGCTGCCCTGTCCGTGAAAAATTCACATTATTAGCCTGGCTTGAAAGTTATGGTCTTGTGTGACACCGGTGATTCTGTGAGGTTTTGTGGTCGCCATGGTCGATAACAAGGAGGCAGCCATCATATCACATTTATATCTCCCTTTTGTCTTTTAAACTTTTTCTCTCCTTCTTTTATAAAATCTCATATATATTGCTGGTGTTGAGAAAATAGTGCTCGATGTAATATAAGAGAGCTGTTAAGTATATATTAATAAATATACATATTATCCCACACCAGTAGCACGAGTTTCATGCACTACACAATCTTCAGGTGCTAAGAGTTCAAACTCAGCTCTTGAAGAATGCGTCGTGTATTAAACTCAGAGTCATGGTATCGATGAGGTATGGTATGTATTTATTAATATATATATATATATATATATATATATATATATATAAGGAAGCTGTTATAGTAGTTCCAACAAGAGAAAAGTGTATAAATTTAAAAGAACAGAGAAACCGTAAAATTTTTTGGTTGTAATACGGATTTTTTTTTTAAAATTATGCTTTATTAGCAAAATTATGGAAAATAAATAATTTTTTTTTAAATTCACATTACAACCAAAAACGTTTGCGGTTTCTCTCTTCTTTTTAATATATATATATATATATATATCGTCGTCGTCGACTCTCCCTTCAATTTCGACGTATGAGGGTCAAGCAGATCAGTTCCCAGGAAAAGGGCAGCCCGACAACAGCACAAGAGATTTGATTATAGTGGTGAAGGTTTCGTGCAGGACCATCCACACTTTTTGAAGGGACGAATACAGAGACCTGGTGCACTACGTGCCACAAGGTCCCGAAACGACCCTCCGCATTCATACCTTTCTCAAGGGTATTAGCACGTAAGTGAATGTAATGGATTCGACTATATATATATATATATATATATATATATATATATATTCAGTTTTATGGATATGAGCTTGTAACTTTGGGTTTCACGCACACAACAGGACCCAAGTTAACCAACATGGTGGTGGAACCAACTAGTGTATGTGGGTACGCGTCAATATATGTTATGCATGTGCGTGGAAATGTGAACATATCTGACGTCGATCCGAAAAACGTCAAGACCATCCCCACGCGTTCCTTGTTAAGAAAACATTGCTACATATGTAACACTGCAGTCTCGACACCGAAATAGAATGGCAGTTGCATATGTATGTATGCTCGAACGCATAGATGTGTATCTGCACCTAACCTAACATTATTTGTATGGGTGTGTTTCTACAAACTGAAATGCATACACCTGCATGTATGTGTGTCTATGTGTGTGAGAATTTAACCCCAAGCAAAAACAGAAGATAATTCCCCTCGACCACACACAAATAATCAAACACAAATAGGCAAATATAGATCCAATTTTTTTAAAACAATAATCCAGTTTGTCTGATGATCGTAAAAGCGTGAAACCCAGGGTTGCAAACTAATATCCATACAATGGAATATGTTAGCTCTGTCACAGATATTGAGCACTTTCCACTAAGTGCCGTGCATATAATACAGGATGTTGCAGCAACGTCCGACACTTGATAAAAAAGAAAACGAAATAGGCAATAAAAACAAAAGTTGTATATGCAGAGACCTGACAGTTTATTCAGTAACAGTTGGAGTTACATACTACATTATTTTTCAATGTAACCGGCGGCGGCGGCGGCAGCGGCAGCGACGATCATCTCAAGGCGAGCGCGAAATGAGTGATACGCTTCGGCGACCATGTCCAAAGCGGCGTGTTGTGGGCGTGCTTGTTGGTCTTGGCCTTGATCACGCCCCAGAAGAAATAATCAAGAGGGTTGCAGTCAGGTGAGGAGGGCGGCCACAAGAGCGGCGACCCGTGGTGAGGAACATTGTTGAGCAACCAACCTTTTTTCCTAAAGAAGTAGTCCATACAAAACAGTCGGTGGTTTTATCTCCTGGACTGATTACCACCCAAGGCTATAGAATCCAGTCTGTCCTGCTTGTTTACCCACAGCTGGGCGTCGAATGGAGAGAAAAATGAGTTTATACTTTCTCCCAAGCACGTAAGTGCATGTAAAGAACTCTAGTGGAATTCGAACTCGGCTCTCCGAGGCAAATAATGTAAATAAAATATATTTACTGGACGTAAACTGGGGGATCGATTTCCTATGTTGATTAAGTAATAACTGATCTAGAAAATGTTCTTTCGGGGGGACGTAGAAATCCTTGAAGAGGAATAAAAATGACCAAATATTATCCCCTTCCCGGTAGTCACGCACAGACTCAAATATTGACGTCCAATATTTACCTATCGACTCAAGTATAAAGACAACCAACTTCTGCTTGTAGACTCAAGTATGAAAATGTTTACCCATAGGCTCAAAACTCAGCCTATGTGCTTAAGTGTAAACACGACCATAGTTTTCTAATCTAAATCATAAATCTGGCATCTTGTTTATAGTCATTCTTCCGTCTGATTGTTCTACAAATACTTTTCACAGTAACTACTCCAACGAGCTACTTTCGCTAGTTCCCAAACTGCATGAATTTAAACATGCCATTAGGTCGGCATCTCAGTCCCACCCTTTCATTGTCGAAACGGTTAAATGTAGCCAGCTCTAATAACTTCCGGTCTCGCACTTCCCGTCTATGAAACTCCCTTCATCTATCTTCTTTCTCTGACAGTCTTCAAATATTCAAATGTAATATCAATTGACATCTCCAGATGCCTTGATCTATTCCCCATCTTTCTCTTCATCCTTTCCTTTATCACGCCACTTTACTCTCGCTCCCATTCTCTGTAACCCCTTGAATGCTAGTGGCACTTCCGCTTTGCTGGGGGTGATAAGCTTAAAAAAAGGACTACTGTCTACATTCACATTCGTGTATAAACCTGTTATACCGGAACATACCTATTCTATTGTTAATAGACTTTCCCACACATAATAAGTAGTGGTAGTAGCAGTCGCCAGTGGGCTCAGAGTGAGTTGGTGAGTCAGTCGATGTCGGACATTAAAGATTGCTGCGTCATTAACTATTATTTCAAGTTTCTAACGTTTTGTACGTCGAATCTTATCTAGGGCCGACTTAGTGAAATACAAGCCTCCACTGTGAAAACTACTCTGCAACAAAACCTGACCAATAGTTTGTTATAGTTTCATTGAAAAATAAACCAGTGCCAACATATGATCTCGACTATAAACGCAATCAGTATTTACATGTTAACACAAATACTATTTCAACGTGCCCCTCCAAAGATCTTGATGAGCAGAGATTTATTCTTTGACCCACTTCACACAGCTGAATGGAGAAACTTTATGTTATAACTGGCTTGTAACATTCAATACCGCCAAAATTATGCTTGTAATATTTTATTATACAAAAGCAGCCGGAGTTTAATCCAGACATGAGGAACTATCAATGATTTTCCTTGACTTGAACGCCGATTACGATTAAAACTTGCTCCAGACTTCAAGACGAATACATACGATCTATCGGTAAGAAATACAGCAATGTTTAGTTACTTATACTCGCCCGAAGAGGTACTATGCCTTGAGATAATATTGGGCCTCAAACTCATATCTAAACTCAAATGGAACCCGTACATATGAGCCATCGCTAAGGATGCTGGGAAAAAATGTTCGGTTCCCTGTACTGCTCCGTTAAGTACTTGACTAACTCATGTTATTCTCTACCTTTATAAGAGCCAGATGAGGCCGAAAATGGAGCACTGTTATCATATTTTGGCAGGAGCTGTCCAGTTCTCGATTCCCAGTGTTGATAGTGTTCAAAAGCGTCTCTGATTATTTTCCGGCCTCCAAACTCTCCTCCCGTCCAGGGTATGGCGGTAAACTACACCCGAGTCCTGGGTACGACGATAAACTAAATCCAACAGCAAGATCTCTGATCAGGAGATTTTGAGGAGCGTGGAACCACCTCATAATTGCTGGTGTTTTCAGGTCCATGTAATATCAATCGACAGGTGGCAGCACCTGTTAGGGTCCCAGCTATGGGTAAATAGTTAACACTATGGAGTCAAAACACTATGAAAATGTAAAAATAGGTTTTAATACCAGAACTTTGAAGAAAGATTATTAACAGCAATACAATTTTGAAATAAAAAATTACCAAAAATAAAAAAAGGTTGATATACCGTAAAACAAACCAAACCAAACCTACCTCTCTCTCAAAAGCGGGATGTGGCGAGTAACCCACTGCTTTATTGCTACTTCTATGGAAATTATTCGGACGAATTACATTCCTTGCTTCCGCCAGGAGTAAACTTAACGGCAAGGACACGCCATGCCACTTATATTGTAGGAAAACCACCTACATTCCATCTTTATTTCATCGCTGAGAAGTAAGTTTCACCCGAAGAGCTTTTTCCCGTGAACAGCTGTTCTGTGGAACTGACTCCCAAGAGGATGTTTCCCGGATCACTACAATCTTAAGCTGTTCGAGTCTAACCGATTGTTATCCGTTATATTCCCCTCTTATCTGTAGAAACTACCCTTTAACGTAACCCTCTACCTGTAGTGACTCCCGGGCCTTGTAGAGGGTGAACCTTACTGTAACTCCTCCCAAACAGAATGCACCTGACTCCTACTGCCATGTTGTACCTTAAGAGCCAGATCAGATTGAAAATGAAACATTGCTGACGTATCTGGGTTGGAGCTGCACAATCTTCACTTTCCAGGATTGACAGAGTTCAAAAACTTTTATGCAGCTTTCAGAGTAATGAATTATTTTCCACCTTACAACCACTTTCCCATGAACGATACTTTACTAGCCTCTTGTTATTCTACTGCTAATCCTTTGACACCTGTTAAGGCGAAATATATTACTTACTTCCATCAGAGTTTCTTCCTCAGAATTGTTATATTCTAAAACAGACTCCCGAGGGGATGCTTCCCAAATTACTAGAATATTAATCTCTTCAAGTCCCAACTCAACCGTTATCTATCCTACACATCCTTATAATATACACCTACTTCATTTAATAACACTGGAGCGGATTTTGTGCCTTGTATTGGGGGCTCTCAATATTATAAAGAAAAATAAATAATCTTAAAATCTAAAAATCACCAACCCAGCTCACATTTCAAAATCGTCTAATAATAATCAGGACTTAAAAAAATATGCCATCATTTTTAAAATCATGAATAAACTACTGCAGAAATAAATGAAAAAAAATCATGCGATATTTGAAATCTGACGAGTAATTGTTTGATTGATTCTGACATCTCCTCTAATCCAAACCGAGGCTAAATTAAAATGAACAAAATTAAAAACTAAATTAAAAAAAGAAACCAAATTGTCGAACAAATAAAGAGACTAATGAGGGATTAATAGAAAAAATAAAACAATTAAAATCAATAATCCTAACTCAAATATTTTTTAATACCCGATCATCAGCGAGATGGCATGTGCACGTGGTGATAAAGAGATTTATTTCCTCACCTTGGCCTAGTGCGACACAAGGCTATAGAAGAGGCGCCCAGTGTGATCGCCTCATTTTGATGAGTTCAGTTTTATTTATTAAAATGTGCAACTGCGGGTTAGTGATATATATATATATATATATATATATATATATATATATATATATATATATATACATACACGGTTAAATATTAGAACTTGTATATTGCAAAAACATTGTTATCTCATTAAATTGTTAATGCAATATTCACTCTCAAAGAGATTGTTATTTGTGCAATCCCAAATATATTTCGGCTGTAAAAAAACAAACAAACAAAAAAAAAACACACAAAAAAGATTATTAAACTGTAAAAAAGAACAAACGAAAATATTTTTCTTCCTTTGCCCACACAACTTATCCCTTCCATTTCTACTCGTTATTTCTTAAGCTCATTTAAGTATAAAAAAATAAAATAAATAAAATGACAATAAATAAACAAAATCAACTTCGAGGAATTATAGAAATGAAGTTTGCTTTGCGCCCGAAAATAGCAAAAATTATTATTATTATTAATTATTTATTTAATCAATGGTTTAACCCTTTAATTAATCAATAGTTTTAAATAATGTTTAGCATATCCTTTGAGAGCAGTTCATTCTTGTTGAGATATGTAAAAATAAAAGATAGGATGAAAGCCTCGATAATTTGGGCTCTGTCAACCCTATTATACGTGAAGACTGATTTGCGACGAAGTGGTTGTATGAGATCGCATACGAATCAAACTATCACGAAGGAGGTGTCAGTAAGTGCCGTGAAGTGCATCGGAACATGGACGTGACCCATAGAAGTCCTGCACACCTACTGAGACCTGGAAGTCTCCGGTTATAAGGATTCCTTGTGCCAGCGGATAAAGACTTACCAAGCTGAGAGCGTGAGATTGCACCAATGAAACAATTTTCCCACTTTTCTGAACGGTTTAATAAATTATGAACTGCACATGATAAAAGATTCGAAGTGTTGTTGGTTGTTTTTGTTTTTAGCGACATATGATATGCAATGTGATAGGTCCTGATCTGGCATGTCGGCTCCAGTCACTCTCTAACAAACGTGCTGTAGCTTCCCTCTGTCTTTTTTACAAATATCTTCATGGCAACTGCTCTGACGAGCTACTTTCACTGATACTCCAACTGCATGAATTTAAGCGTGCTACTAGGTTGGCATTTAGGTCCCACTCTTTCACTGTTGAATCAGTTAAATGTAACCGTCTCTTCTACTCCAACAGCTTCTTATCTCACACTTACCGAACATGGAACTCCCTTCCGCTTGCTTCCCTGATAGCTATAATCTTCAAATATTCAAATGTAATGTCAATCGACATCTTTTGATGCCTTGATCTTGATCCCCGTCTTTCTCTTTATCCTTTCTTCAAACACCCCCCTCTTTACTCTTGCTCTCTCAATCTCTGTATCCCCTTGCGTGCTAGTGGCACTCCCGCCTTGCTTGGGGTGATATGTTATGGTGATTTACTAAGCCTAGCTTAGACGTGGCACATAGGCCGAAAGTATGGAACACCTAGTAAAGATCGAACTCAGTCGTAATTGATATGACGAAACAAGGTTTTTAACAATTACACGACGTGGAGGTACCCACATATCAACCTATATGGATTATTTATTGCCGAAATAAAAATAATTTCTACGCAGTTTTATTTTATTTTGGACGATAGCAATGGTTCAGTGATACAATTCCGGCTGGGGTAGGGAGACGTGGATTCATACCTTTCCCAAGGATAATTGCGCATAAGTGAATATAACAGACCCAACAAGAATAGGAACTCGGCTCTCCAATAAAAAAATTCGGAGTCATTATCAATTACACCACTCGCACATGCAGGCTTACAGCACTTGGCATTTCCAAGCAGTCACTCAACTAGGTAATTACCAGGCTTGACGTTGCTTAACTTTGATTACCGTATGAGAACCGTTGTTTCAACGTTATTTGGCCGCAAGCCATAAAATATGGTGTGGTTTGTAACTGTTATCCAATACACCACTTCGACGTGATGTAATGGTTAACAAGCTTGTTTCGCTAGATCATTTACGACTGAGTAGTGAGTTCGATCCTTACAGAGTGCTCTATACGTTCAAACTTTTACCACATCTAAGCTACGCTTACTAAAGGGTACATCGATGTGTTGTAATGGTCAGGAAGCTTGTCTCGCTAGATCAATTACAACTGAGTAGTGAGTTCGATCCTCACGGGGTGCTCCAGCTCTTTCGTGCCACATCTTAGCTACGCCTACTAAAGGGTTTTTCGACATGGTGTAATAGTTAGTAAGAAGCTTGTCTCGCTTGATCGATTACGACTAAATAGTGATCTTCACTGGATGCACCATACATTCGGCCTTGTACCACACATAATCTAATCGCTATCCGACAAAGCAGCTTTATTTCCAAAGTGTAACATTGTACAGCAAAGGGCAAATGTCGCCCATCGGCCGAACAGAGAATGTAACTACGTATCGGGGAAATGTAACACAGAATCTGAAGGCTCAATGTAGTAGCGAAAATATCTTGCAAAATTTAAATAAACTATTAAGAAACAAAGCAAAGAATACTGAACTGCGACGTAATAACAAATCTGTAAAATGTCAAAATGGAAAAACTGTAAAACTGGATGATTTCCACACATATGATGCCCAAGTAACAGAGCTGTGCCTCTACAGAAGGATGCTGGGACTAACATGAACGGGACATGTGAATATCGAGGAAGTTTCAAGGAAAATGGGAACAAAAAGGACATCCCCTCTTATATTCAGGATGTGCAGGTGGTGCAATAACTAGCAGTTCAGAATGAGAATCGGAGAGCCGAGTTCGAATTTCTGTCGGGTTTAATTACACAAAAATATCCTTGAGAAAGATATGAATCCATCTCTTTCTTTCTTTCTTTCTTTCTTTCTTTCTTTCTTTCTTTCTATTTGTCTCTCTCTCTCTCTCTATATATATATATATATATATATATATATATGTATATAAATTACAGATAGATGAAAATAACTTCTCCTACAAGAATGGCCATTTCGACCTTCCAACGGCCTTATCAAATCAAGGAGTTTTATGAAAAATGAAAATTAAAAAGTGAATCAAAATTCTTGTGTAAAAAAATAGAGGAATAAAACCGGAAATTAAAAAAAAAATCATTTAAAAATACAACATTTAAAATTAGAGTGGGAAGAACGTTATAATGTAAGGAAAGAAGAAGGAAAAAAGAAAAAAAAGAAAAGGAAAAAAAATAAGAAAGAATCAAGTAAGAAGGTGAAGGCGTAAAGATCTTAAAATGCAAATCAAAATAAGAACATTCCAAATATGCTCTGCAATAAATACATTGAGCCGGACGAAGTTTTGCCGAAGGGTAAAGTTTCGTCCGCGTTCCTCTCTGCCTAAGCAGAGAGTTCGACAGAAGCCGCACACAGAGACTGCTCAACGACTCAATATTTAACAGTCTGCCCACGAGGGTTGTATGTGGCACAAGGCCGAGTTTAACGTGGGTTTCTCCGAGCTCGTAAATATTCCCTTTGAAACCGTATAAACGGGTTCAGGGTCTGTCTACCATCCCGCACGAAACTATGCCCTTCGTCATAGCTTCTTCCGGATTCCTTTCTGCCAAAGCAGAGAGTTCGACAGAAGTCGTACACAGTCAGAGACTGCTCACGACTCTTCGCTAGGAAGTCTCGCAGTTAGTATTTATAAGAGGAGGAAGAGTTCATACTACTGTAGGAGGGTTTACCACAACACTTATATTCAAAAAGTAACAATTGAAATTTCTGGGTTCCATAATGAGGAAGAACGCTTTGGAGTATTTGACATTCCCACGACGTACTGGTAAAAAGAGGAGCAGACGAAAAATAGAGTACATTATTTACATCATTCGGACTATTGTCATCATCTTTGTCGCCATATTTATTACAATGTTTCGGCCGTTGTACGCTCCGGCCTTCTTCGGGTGGTTGGAATTTCGAACTGAACCCTTTATTTCGCTCACTGGGGTAGACTGTTCTAGTTCCACGTACCATGTCTAATGGGTGTCAGTTATCAGTTATCTCCTGTTAATTCCCCTCTGAAAGTTCTCCACTGCGTTAACCAGGTATTGAACTCACACTCTTTGGGTCCTGTCATTAGATCTAACACAGACACTGAAAAAATAGAGTAACCTACATGGGTGCTTTGTAAACCCCCCAATTTTTAACGTACTCGTAATTCCTGGTTAGCAATTTGTTTATTTTTCTCCCTTTCACACCTCTCCTGAGTCCATAAGGGTGTGTAGCAGGCGGTTTGATGAAGTTGTAGCTCAGTTTTCGTGTTAGGCATACGCCAGGGGATTATCTATTCTCGGAAATACGAGTTGACTAACGCAGGGTTAATGTACTTGTGTAAATAAAAGGTAGGAAGTGTGTATTGATCCAATCTTCTAACTGAGGATAACTTGCCTGTCTTGAAAATTAACATTTGAAATATTAGTCCATGAAATAAACACATGTAAATTACACATTCTCCATCCATCTTTTTTCGTCATTCGATCGGTGCAAGGGTCTTGTTCCCTACGAATCTATGATATGCCGTTCCGAATCTATGATATGCCGTTTCGAATCTATGATATGCCGTTTCGAATCTATGATACGCGGTTCCGAATCTATGATATGTCGTTCCGAATCTATGATATACCGTTCCTAATCTATGATAAGTCGTTCCGAATCTATGATATGTCGTTCCGAATCTATGATATGTCGTTCCGAATCTATGATAAGTCGTTCCGAATATATGATATGCCGTTCCGAATCTATGATAAGTCGTTCCGAATCTATGATATGTCGTTCCGAATCTATGATATGCCGTTCCGAATCTATGATATGCCGTTCCGAATCTATGATACGTCGTTCCGAATCTATGATACGTCTCTCCGAATCTATGATACGTCGTTCCGAATCTATGATATGCCGTTCCGAATCTATGATACGTCTTACCAAATCTATGATACGTCGTTCCAAATCTATGATACAGGTCATCTCACTGAACTACATTTCAATTTTCATAAGGTAGTATTCATATAAAATACAAATTTTACTGTAACCAAATTACGTACAATGAGGGATCATATCCAACTAGAAAAATTGAAAATAAATAAAATATATCTAAATACAAATTAGAGACCTGTCATAATAGATCATTCCATCTTAAATAAATCAACAATGACTTGCTTCAATTTTTAACATCAACTGTGGATTTTTCTTGTTAAAATGTTGAATCATTTTAACACATTCAACATTATGGATAAAAAAAATAATGAATTTTATATAGTGATATTTTTCGAGACTTAAAATAAGCAAAACAAATTCACGGATTTGGATGTAAAAAAAAGACCCCTGAATGACGTCAAAATTCCGCGAAAATATTTCATCCTTTTTAAAGTCAATTGTGCTTAGTTTAATTTGTAACGTATATAAATGAAGGTAGGAAAAAAAGCAAATGTTGATAAGATAGCGAGGGGCACAAAGCACTTCTCGGAGTCCCCAATAAGTCTTGCTCCCATTCACGGTCGGAGGTCTCGCAGGTAGTACGAGCCGGCCCCGTTCATGACCTTTAAACAGCCCCACCCAGTATGTGATAAGCCTTCAGGTATCTATGTTACAGGTATCCCACTCTATTACATCTCAATTTTCACCAGGTAAACATATCAACACTGTTTTGCGGCATTTGTTTTACATCAACTTGAGACTACCATATATCATATTTCATAAGGTAGAATTCATATAAAATATAAATTTTATTGTAACCTAATTATGTACAATAATGGATCATATGCAATGTAGGTGAACAATTCAATTAGAAAAATTGAAAATAAATACAATGTATCTAAATACAAATTAGAGACAAGTCATAATAGATCATTCCATCTGAAATAAATCAACAATGTTTTGCGGTAATTTTTAACATCAATTTGATATTTTTTTTGTTAAATAGTTACATAATGTTACCCCATCCAACATTATGAATAAAAAATAGTGGATTTTATATCGTGTTTTTTTTATTCTTGAGACCTAGCATAAGCAAAAGAAATTCACTGATTTCTGCGAAAAAAAAGACCCCAGAATGACGTCAAAACCTGTGAAAATTTTTTCGTGATTTTTAAAGTCAGTTGTGCTTAGTTTAATTTGTGACGTATATAAATGAAGATAGAAAAAAAATGTAAATGTTGATAAGATAGCGAGGTCCACAAAGCACTGCCCGAGGCCTCCAAACAACTTCCCGTTTGTTGGGTGTTCGGGGATAGTACGCAACGGCCCTGTATCTAATCTCGAAATGTAAATCTGCAGTGAAAATGTGAAACAAGAAATTTCTATTTCGTGGCTCGCATTTTTTTTCACACATTTTTCTGACTTTTCGCAGTGGTGCAGTATTCCTCTACCCGACCGGCTGTGATATTTCATGCGAGATAGTTGCTGGACATGTTTCGCCTTCCCGGGTGAGGAATCGTTTCCCGCTGTTATCTGAGGTTAATGGTGATTTTCTAAGCGTATCTTAGATGTGGCACCGTGCCGAATGTATGGGACACCGAGTGTGGTTCAAAATCACTACTCAGTCGTAATTTTTTCTGGCGAGACAAGAATGCTCACCATTACACCACGTCCAGGTACCCTTTTGATTTACTCAGCGAAGCTTAGATATGTCACAAGGCCTAAATTATGGAAAACTCAGTGTGGATCGAAATCTCTAATTAGTCGTACTTTTTCTGCCTGCTAGAAATAATACCTCCACCTCGACAGTCGTTTTAGCAGGCTCGCTTTACCGAGCAATCGAAGATTAATACCGAGTTCAAAGTGTAAAAATGTTACACATGAACTGATCTCCATCTTAATCTCTTTGGGGAGTTGGGCGAAAATACCCCTATATATTGTTCAAATAAAACATCCTCATTATATTGGAGTAATGGATAGCGACTTAGATTGAGTAATAGCAGAAACGTGCTCGAATTGCATTCATTTACGTCCTAATACCCTTGGGAAGGGTACGGAACCATCTCTTCTCTCCATCAGCTATGGGTAAATAGCAGAATAGACTGTACAATATCCTTGGTTGGCAGCCGGTCTAGGAGAAGGACAACTAGCAATTCAAACCATAGAAGGTCAGCCTCTTTAAGCAAAAGCTTGAAAATGTTAACAAATTCACCTCCCATTTAACCTCGAAGAAATGTACTGTCACCTCCTCCTGCCTTCATCGGGCCGCGATAGAAAATAACGGACTCTTTGGGCTGAATGGAATGGTTTGAACTAACACTAGATTAAGACACGGCACGGCGCCGTAGATTTCTCTGATTTCGGACCAGCGGTGTATCACTTACGGCACTTTAGACAAAGATAACCTCAATAAGTCGTTTAATTGAGGTATATCTTTTAAGGAGCATCTCCAGCCCAGCATTGAAGAAAATTTTTTATCCTTCGAAGTATCACGTCGAAAAGGAAAGACATTAATGGATAAGCATAAATAAACATCGGTACCAATTACGATACGCGGATAAGTGTACTTAACCCGACTAAGCTGATCGATATCACGTTGATTGGTAACGTAACGGTCTCACCTATTTTGTTACGAATCGATGATCAGTTTACTTTAAAATGGCGGCTTTATTTGTGATCCCGATCAGTCACAGGTCAAATTAACCTTTATTCGGTCGGTCAGTGGCGTCAACACTTTCGGCGGAAGGGGATTAAAATCGGATTTGACGAAAATCGATGGGTCGGGCTAAAAATAGAAAATACATTTTTTTTTTTAATTTCATTCATTCCATCGGTCTTTCCGACAGCATATCCCCTCTCTCTCTCTCTTTCACTTTTTCTGTCTGTTTGTCTTTCATTTTCCCCCTCTCTCTCTCTTTCACTTTTTCAGTCTGTTTGTCTTTCATTTTCCCCCTCTCTCTCTCTTTCACTTTTTCTGTCTGTTTGTCTTTCATTTTCCCTCTCTCTCTCTCTTTCATTTTTTCTGTCTGTTTGTCTTTCATTTTCCCCCTCTCTCTTTCACTTTTTCTGCCTTTTTGTCTTTCATTTTCCCCCTCTCTCTCCCTTTCACTTTTTCTGTCTGTTTGTCTTTCATTTTCCCTCTCTCTCCCTTTCACTTTTTCTGTCTGTTTGTCTTTCATTTTCCTCTCTCTCTCTCTCTTTCATTTTTTTTCTGTCTGTTTGTCTTTCATTTTCCCTCTCTCTCTCTCTTTCATTTTTTTTTCTGTCTGTTTGTTTTTCATTTTTCCTCTCTCTCTCTCTTTCTTTCTTTTTCTGTCTGTTTGTCTTTCATTCCCCTCTCTCTCTTTTTCTTTTTTTTTTTCTGTCTGTTTGTCTTTCATTTTCCTCTCTCTCTCTTTCATTTTTTTCTGTCTGTTTGTCTTTCATTTTTTCTCTCTCTTTCATTTTTTTCTGTCTGTTTGTCTTTCATTTTCCCTCTCTCTCTCTTTTTTTCTGTCTGTTTGTCTTTCATTTTCCCTCTCTCTCTCTTTCATTTTTTCTGTCTGTTTGTCTTTCATTTTCCTCTCTCTCTCTTTTCATTTTTTTCTGTCTGTTTGTCTTTCATTTTCCCTCTCTCTCTCTTTCATTTTTTCTGTCTGTTTGTCTTTCATTTTCCCTCTCTCTCTCTCTTTCATTTTTTCTGTCTGTTTGTCTTTCATTT
>CAHIKZ030005552.1:437500-517500 GCA_903632075.3 Acanthosepion pharaonis
TTTGCATGATAGTAAAAAAAAAATGTAGATATATGCCAGAGTTGTACGAATGTTAAAAATGTTGACACAAATCCAGATACAAATTCGATTTGCACTTTAGTCAAAATTATAGACAACAAAACCAGTTTTCATTAAAGTTAAAAAATAACCTGGGATTTATAATTCTTTTTAGAAACATTGTTAAGAGGAATATTATATAATTTTCAACTGGCTGGAACCCTAAACTCTTCGATCGATAACTGACAAATATTCTTTATCGAAATGGTTCAGTTCCCCATCACCATTGTCATGAAGAAACATAAGTTTAAAGCTTTCTGCATTTTCTGCATATTTTTCTGATAATTATAATGTCCTCAGTTGGGGAAGAATATTGCATTCGTTTTTGCGCTGATGCTTATGTTCTGAAAGATAAACAATTGGTGTTATGAATATGAGATAGGATTTACTTTCATGTCGGAATCGTCGCTTATAAGATCTTTCATAGGAGTTGAAATCATAACTTTTTAGATTTTGTTAACACTACATCAAAACTGATATGCGTTTAAATGACTCCAAGCAACATAGCCCTCACCTTCCCACCTTGTGTAATAGTTAAGAAGCAACATGAATATACTAGAGACTTCGATTCTAACCGGGTGCTGAATATTATTTTCCTGACATCAAATCTAAGCTAAGCTTAATAGATAATGGGGCGTATCATCGTGCTTAATATGATCAGCAACCAGTAATTATAAATCATTGATAATCACTCCGATCTTAATATCGATTTATTGCCTTGTGTTAAAACTAAGCCGACATTTTGGGGTCTGGTAACTTTTAGCGCCCTAGTTTAGATTATTATGACTACTGAATATTGAGTCAGATTCTCACTATTACCTTATATACAGCACTGTCATTTTAAGAATATCTAATTTTAAAAGACATCTTAAGATTTCTGCTAGAGTATATATGCAAGAGAACAATATGAATAAAGACAAAAAGAAAAATTATCTTAGCCCACTCGTTTCGTCCTCTTGATAAAGTTTCAAAAAGGACGAAACGCCTCGGTTAAGATAAGTTTTCCTTTCGTTTTCATGCACATCTTAAGATATTTGAAGCAATTCACATAAAACAGTTTAAGTCAAGTCTCACTCATGCACTATTTGAAAACGGGAGGAAACGTTTTGGCGCTGTTTAAAGACAAAATCCAGAATGGAATTATTACTACTCCAATCCGGCACGGCTTAGAATTACTACGACATCTATAGAACTTAGAAAATCAACAGGTGAAAATATACTAATAATGAACCCCTTGGAAATGGCTAAGGAATTAACCGAAAGCGCTTGGGACGTTAACCATAGCGATCAGTTTATAGACAATCTATAAAATGAAACCTGTAAGACCCTTAGCAAAACTGGATAAAAAAAGCATATAAAATTTTCCTTATCCGTCACATCCCTAGCGTTCTGACTTCAAGGCAAGACTGGCCGATCCTACGGCAGGTCAAACTGAGAACCGACCTGTTTTATTGACTCCGAAATAAAATAGGTTTTATTTCGATAGTCACAAGTCATTGTGGCCGAGGGATTTAGCGTGCTGGCCTTCAAATTGGGGATTACGCTAGATAACATGCTCTTTTCCAGAAACTGTAACTAAGGTCGGCTCAGCATAGTTGCAGTATAAACCACAGGTGAGCCCTGTGGGTTTTGAATAAAGACAAATGCGCCTGAGACAGCATCTTCAATAGGGATTAGCTAGCCGCCTTAGTAGATAGTTATTCTCGAATACTAGTGGACAGCTATACATATGCACATTTCTACTAATGAGACCCAACAGTTAAAAAAGAATTATTTCGGGAGTACCAAAAATTTCTTTAAAACTAAGTGGTACCAATATATATGATCTTTCACCAACAACGCATACAGAAATAGAACATACCTTTATAGAATTAAAAGTAAAAGAAGTTATCAAAACCCCTAGAGTAAAATTGAAAAAAAAAATAGAACTTCTAAATCGTTAAATGAACCATGCTTACAAGAAAAATTACAAATAATGAAATTTGCTGACAAAAAAGCGCTGTTAAATCAAAGGAGTGAATTAAGTGTAAACTGCCCACACAGTTTATTTTTTACCTTAAAATATAGTTAAAGTTTTAAAAAAGAAATGATTACGTATTACCAATTTTTATAGCCATAATTTATTAATATATAATGGACCACCTTATACGGGTTATTAGCTTATTTTGTTTATTCAGCTGAAATATAGCTAAGTATTACCATCTCTTTAGTATTATTAACGTCATATATAGATGTTCCACATTTTTAATTTTATCTGCAGGGACTTTTAAGAAGCTTCTTGAATATATAAAAAAAAATTCTTGTTAACTTTACGTTTGATTAGCCTACCAACTCCCTTAAACAAAAAGAACTGTATCTGGCTATAATTAAGATACATTTGTCACTGCCATATCCTCCACAATCATCAGTGATACCATGTTTGTATGTCGGTTTATCGCCACATGAAGAAAAGATAACTCACCCACCTCCAGTATCTGATATATATATATATATATATATATATATATATAAGTGAACATAGAAATCAACACTTAGAGGCGACAGTCTGATTTATGCGAGATGCCGTCGTCAGGCCACGAGATTGCATCTAGCATGAAACTTCTATGTTCACTTTTATATTTACACACGCTCTGTCTCTGATATTGAGCACTTTATCCCATAAATAAAGCACATCTTAAGACTATATTTCTTCACACACACACACACATACACACACACACATACACACAGACACACACACACACACACACACACACACACACACATATATATATATATATATATATATATATATATATATATATATATACCCAAGTATAGGATTGGTGTATACGGAATAAATTCCAATAACCAAAAATACTATTCATAAAAGAGTGATCAATACAGAGTAGAGCAAATATAGTCATTAGCGTTTCCCCTAGATTTGAACTTTTAAAACCTTTTATTTTATATTCAACACCATCACTCGATAAGACACCAGAAGTGTTGAAATGTTATGTTATAATTTTCGAATAAATGTTTATATCTATCTATCTATCTATCTATCTATCTATCTATATATATATATATATATATATATATATATATATATATATATATATATATATAATAATCGTCTCGATTCCTCTGATCGACTTACTAATGTAGACATTACTTTCATTATAGAAGGCTTCGTAGAGTTTTCTTTTCTTTTCAATTTTATTTTCCCAAGTATATTCAGTCTCATCCGTTATCATCTTCTGCGCTGAAATTCTAAGACAAAACATTCACCTTTGAAGACGATCTCGGAAGAGATTGATAGTACTTGGGAAAATAAAAAAAGAAAAGACAAAAAAAAAACTTAAAAAAAAACTATGGTTTCTTCCTTACTGAATTTAATATCAACACTAAGAAGTCAATTAGAGAATTCGAAAGGAATAAAATGAAAATAGATAGATATAATATGTCCAGATTATTCAACGAAACATGCTTGAATGAACATATGCTGCCTAAATATACATGCATATGATTGCTTGGCACATACTTACCTGCTTATTGGGTCAATCTCACTCTTAAACATTTCTTTCTCTCTCTGTTTCCCTCTCCTTATTTCGCTCGCTTTCTCTCAAACGCAGTCAGCCTTGACATTATTATGGTTTTTATCTTTCAATCATAAAGAGAGAAGCTGTGCATTTTATTCAATGTTAAGACTGATTGAAACAACTTAATCTCGTAAGCCCGAGTTAGGTACAATATCAATACATTTGCACTCATCAGCTTGACACTGACATGGCCACAGGCGTCTGCAGTTGGTAGCAAGTTTCTCTTGCCAAGCTGTTGTCAGTTCGCTCTTCCCGCGTATCCAATCATTGTAACCTTGTGCCAAACGCAGTTGAATTTAGGAAACAAACATATTTTGTAAAATCATGTTAGCATCAGCAGCAATTGGTGAGCCTCTGCGAAGTTAGGTTGACAAAGCGCTTTCCTGTTTAGGTTCTGTTATGCACACTAAAGTAATGGACAGCGGCTCGGATTGATGAATCGGAGATCCGAGTTCGAATTCCAGTCGAATTCATCACATTCACTTACGTGTTAATACCCTTGGGGAAAAGTATGACTCCTTTTCTTCTTTCTTCTCCAGCTATGGGTAAATAGACCTGGTTCTGTAGCCTTGGATCGCAATTTGACTACCGCAGAAAGAAATGGCAACCTACTGCGGGAAAAAATCTGCCTCATCGGCCGTGTATCGAAAGTGTGTATCACGTATGGCACATAACTGACTAAGTCTGAAATGAAAACCCACTGGATTCAAACGTATGATTAATGTTCATTGTTAGTAAAAACTATTTAAATCCTAATTTTAATGCTGGATTTGAATGAGACATTGTTCTTTAGTGCTGAGGGAAGGAATGGTGGGAGGCAGAAGGAAGGAATGGTGGGAGGCAGAGGGAGGGAATGGTGGGAGCCAGAGGGAGGGAATGGTGGGAGCCAGAGTGAAGGAATGGTGGGAAGCAGAGGGAGGAAATGGTGGCAGGCAGAGGTAAGGAATAGTGGGAGAGAAAAAGGGAAGGAATGGTGGGTGTCAGAGGGAGGGAATATTGGGTGTCAGAGGGAGGGAATGGTGGGTGTCAGAGGGAGGGAATGGTGGGAGGCAGAGGGAAGGAATAGTGGGAAGGAAAGAGGGAAGGAATGGTGGGAAGGAAAGAGGGAAGGAATGGTGGGAGGCACGGGGAAGGAATGGTGGGAGGCAGGAAGAAGGAATGGTGGAAGCCAGAGTGAAGGAATAGTGGGAAGCAGAGGGAAGGAATGGTGGGCGGCAGCGGGAGGGAATATTGGGTGGCAGAGGGTGGGAATGGTGGGTGTCATAGGGAATGAATGGGTGGGTGGCAGAGGGAGTGAATGGTGGGAGGCAGAGGGAGGGAATGGTTGAAGGCAGAGGAAGGAATTGTGGGAGGGAAAGAGGGAAGGAATGGTGGGAGGGAAAGAGGGAAGGAATGGTGGGAGGCAGGGGGAAGGAATGGTAGGAGGCAGGGGGAAGGAATGTTGGGAGGCAGAGAGAGGAAATGGTGGGAGCCAGAGTGAAGGAATGGTGGGAGGCAGAGGGAGGAAATGGTGGAATGCAGAGGTAAGGAATAGTGGGTGTGAAAGAGGGAAGGAATGGTGATGGGCAGCGGGAGGGAATATTGGGTGGCAGAGGGAGAGAATGGTGGGTGGCAGATAGAGGGAATGGTGGAAGGCAAAGAGGAGGAATGGTGGAAAGCAGAGGAAGGAATGGTGGGGAGGCAGAGGGAGGGAATGTTGGGTGGCAAAGGGAGGGAATGGTGGGAGGCAGAGGAAGGAATGGTGTGAGGGAAAGAGGGAAGGAATGGTGGGAGGCAGGTGGAGGGAATGGTAGGAGGCAGGGGGAAGGAATGTTGGGAGGCAGAGAGAGGGAATGGTGGGAGGCAGAGGGAGGAAATGGTGGGAGACAGAGGTAAGGAATAGTGGGTGTGAAAGAGGGAAGGAATGGTGGGGGGCAGCGGGAGGGAATATTGGGTGGCAGAGGGAGGGAATGGTGGAAGGCAGAGGATGGTTTGGTGGGAGGCAGAGGGAGGGAATGGTGTGAGCCAGAGTGAAGGAATGGTGGGAGGCTGAGGGAGGAAATGGTGGGAGGCAGAGGTAAGGAATAGTGGGTGTGAAAGAGGGAAGGAATAGTGGGGGGGCAGCGGCAGGGAATAGTGGGAGGCAGAGGGAGGGAATGGTGGAAGGCAGAGGAAGGAATGGTGGGAGGCAGAGGGTTTAAAGGCATTTCCGGTCAGCAAAGGTTTACAGGAGAATGTCAGTAGACTGAGATCATGGGTAAAGACATTAAGGAATCCCGCCTTCACATCATCTACATTAACGCAGTGTAACACAAATCATTGAACTGTACAAATCGAATTGGTACACTTTGGATACAAGTTTTGTTTAAAAGTCTCTATGAAAATTTTGTGAAGGAAAATGACACCCTTCAAATTGTAAGAAACGAAAATACGTAGATGAAAATAAATTTTAAGCCAGACTGGGAAGAAGATCTTGCATTCCCCATTAAAGGAGATAAACCTTTGTGTCTTATCTGCTATAACTGTCACATATCTACATTTTGTTCATCTCTTGTAGTTCTCAAACATCTGAAATTTATTGTATAGGGATTTTACATTAAGCAAGTTTGCCCAATCCTCTTTTATATTGCAGATGGAAATCGTAACATTTACAAGAAGTGATAAGTCTACTGAAAGCCAGCGGCATTGATCATGATTATAATAGGTTCATGATGGTTCTTGGACAGTTGCGTCCATAGACAAATGAGTCCCTGGACATTTACGTCCCTAGACAAATGCGTCCCTGGACATTTGCGTCCTTAGACAAATGCGTCACTGGATAATTGCGTGCTTAGACAAATTAATAATTTACTCCCTGGACATTCGCGTCCCTAGACAAATGCGTCCCGGGGCAGTTGCGTCCCTAGACAAATGCGTCACTAGATGTTTGCGTCCTTAGACAAATGCGTCTCTAGGTTATTGCGTCCCTAGAAAAATTACTCCCTGGACATTTGCGTCCCTAGACAAATGCGTCCCTGGACATTTGCGTCCCTAGACAAATGCGTCATTGGGCATTTGCCTCCCAAGACAAATGTGTCCCTGGACATTCGCGGCCCTAGGCAAAAGCGTCCCTGGATATTTGCATCCTTAGACAAATTACTCCCTGAACGTTCGCGTCCCTAGACAAATGCGTCCCTGGACATTGCGTCCTTAGACAAATTACTCCCTGGACATTGCGTCCTTAGATAAATTACTCCCTGGACTTTTGCGTCCTTAGACAAATGTGTTCCTGGACATTTGCGTCCCTAGACAAATGCGTCCCTGGACATTGCGTCCCTAGACAAATGTGTCCCTGGACATTTGCGTCCCTAGACAAATGCGTCCCTGGACAATTGCGTCCATAGACAAAAGCGTCCCTGGACATTGCGTCCTTAGATAAATTACTCCCTGGACTTTTGCGTCCTTAGACTAATGCGTCCATGGACATTTGCGTCCTTAGACAAATGTGTCCCTGGACATTTGCGTCCCTAGAGAAATGCGTCCCTGGACATTGCGTCCTTAGACAAATGTGACCCTGGATATTTGCGTCCCTAGAGAAATGCGTCCATGGACAATTGCGACCCTAGACGAATGCGTCCCTGGATATTGATTTCTTAGATAAATTACTCCCTGGACATTTGCGTCCTTAGACTAATGCGTCCATGGACATTTGCGTCCTTAGACAAATGCGTCCCTGGAAATTTGCGTCCTTAGACTAATGCGTCCATGGACATTTGCGTCCTTAGACAAATGCGTCCCTGGACATTAGCGTCCCTGGACATTGCGTCCTTAGACAAATGTTCCTGGTTCCTGGACATGGACGTCCCTAGACTTAAACAATTGCGTCCCTGGACATTGCGTCCCTAGACACATTACTCCATGGACAAATTGCGTCCCTGGACAAATGCGTCCCTGGACATTTGCGTCCTTAAACAAATGCGTCCCTGGGTAATTGCGTCCCTAGACACATCCATGGACATTTCGTCCATGGACACATGGACATTTGCGTCCCTGGACAAATGCGTCCCTGGACATTTGCGTCCTTATACAAATGCGTCCCTTGGTATTTGCGTCCCTAGGGAAACGTTACATTGCGTCCCCATGGACATTTGCGTCCCTAGACAAATGCGTCCCTGGACATTTGCGTCCCTTTTTAGACAAATGCGTCACTGGACATTTGCGTCCTTAGAAAAAAATGCGTCCTAGAGAAATGGATATTTGCGTCCTTAGACAAATGTGACCCTGGACATTTGCGTCCCTAGAGAAATGCGTCCATGGACAATTAGGGAATGCGTCCTGGATATTGATTTCTGGACATTTGCGTCCTTAGACAAATGTGTCCATGGACATTTGCGTCCCTAGACAAATGCGTCCCTGGAAATTTGCGCGTCCATGGACAGACAAATGCGTCCCTGGACATTGGTCCCTGGATTGCGTCCTTAGACAAATGCGTTCCTGGACATTTGCGTCCCTGGACTGTCCCTTTTGTCCTTAGTCACATTTGCTTAGACGTAATGTGTCCATGGACATTTGCGTCCATTTAGACAAATGTGTCCCTGGACATTTGCGTCCCCCATTAGATGGACATTTGCGTCCCTAGACAAATGCGTCCCTGGACATTGCGTCCATTTAGGGACAAATGTGACCCTGGATATTTGCGTCCCTAGACAAATGCGTCCATGGACAATTGCGACCCTAGACGAATTGCGTCCCTGGATATTGATTTCTTAGAAAAACATTCCCTTGGACATTTGCGTCCTTAGACTAATGCGTCCATGGACATTTGCGTCCCAAATGTGTCCCTGGATTTGCGGTCCCTAGTCCCTGGACAATGCGTCCCTGAAATGCGTTTGCGTCCCCTGGATATTTGCGTCCTAGAGAAATGCGTCCATGGACATTTAGACGAATGCGTCCCTGGATATTGACAAATGCGTCCCTGGACTAATGCGTCCCTGGACATTTGCGTCCTTAGACAAATGTCCCGTTCCGACATTTGCGTCGTCCTTAGACAAATGCGTCCCTGTCCCATTGCGACATTGCGTCCCTAGACGAATTCGTCCCTGGACATTGCGTCCTTAGACAAATTACTCCCTACACATTTGCGTCCTTAAACAAATGCGTCCCTGGGTAATTGCGTCCCTAGACACATTACTCCATGGACATTTGCGTCCCTGGACAAATGCGTCCCTGGACATTTGCGTCCTTATACAAATGCGTCCCTTGGTAATTGCGTCCCTAGACACATTACTCCATGGACATTTGCGTCCCTAGACAAATGCATCCCTGGACATTTGCGTCCCTAGACAAATGCGTCACTGGACATTTGCGTCCTTAGACAAATGCGTCCCTGGATATTTGCGTCCTTAGACAAATGTGTCCCTGGACATTCGCGTCCCTAGACAAATGCGTCCCTGGACATTGCGTCCTTAGACAAATTACTCCCTGGACGTTCGCGTCCCTAGACAAATGCGTCCCTGGACATTGCGTCCTTAGACAAATTACTCCCTGGACGTTCGCGTCCTAAGACAAATGCGTCCCTGGACATTGCGTCCTTAGACAAATTACTCCCTGGACCTTCGCCTCCCTAGACAAATGCGTCCCTGGACATTGTATCCTTTGACAAATGCGTCCCTGGACATTTGCGTCCCTAGATAAATTCGTCCCTGGACATTGCGTCCTTAGACAAATGAGCCCCTTGACATTTGCTTCCCTAGACAAATGCGTCCATGGACATTTGCGTCCTTAGACAAATGCGTCCCTGGATAATTGCGTACCTCTGATTATCTTTTGAAGCTTTTACTGGCAATTGCCATAAATTTTGAAAAAGCTTAGGCAGTAATCATAAATTTCGAATAAAGTAATAAAAAGAATAAAAAAATATAATTAAAAGTTTGTTTAAAATACAATAGCAAACAGCTTTGCAAAATCACTCTATACATCGCAAGTGCGTTTTTGTTTCATAGACGTTTTTCTTATCATGATAGCTGTAATTTTCCCTCTACACAAATATTTTCCCACCAAGTTTTCATTTTCGGAACTTAGCCATGTGTTCGAAAAAAATATAATCCGTAAAATCCAGAATCTATTAGATGCTTGTGGTACGCTTTGCTGGAGTGATCTGAAAAGGCTAGTTTAATTTTCTTTTGCTTTTAAAAAAGAATCTTTTCTCTCTTTTTTTATTTATGGCAACTACCTTTCTGCTTATTTAGAATAATTTAATGTATTGATGTACAAATTTCTATATTAAACAACTGTTTAAAAAAAATGATAACTTCAAAAAATTATCAGAGGTACGCATTTGTCTAGTGACGCAATTGTTCAGGGGCGCAATTGTCTGGTAAGTAATTGTCCTGGACACAAATGTCCAGTAAGGGACTGTCCATCCATTGTTCCGGATACTTCAGGTAAACATAAATATTTTTATAGAAACAGAACTAATCTGAGTTGTTTTGTGGCAAGCATTTTGCTATCTTTAATTTATTTGATTTATTAGTTTATTGCAGATATAGCATCAAAATTTAAAAGAAATTCGATTTTGTCAATTTTTTTTATTCAATAAACTAAATAAACAATTAAAATTCATTAAACAAGAGAAGAAAAAAAATAAAACACTAACTTTTCCATCTAAACTCTTTTTTTCTAAATAGGAGTAGATAGGTTCACTTATCGTCCGGTTCGCAATTCTCCCCGGTAACTTGAACAGGAGTAGTGGTCTATCCCTTGTTTTCTGTTTGGGAGTGGGTTTACGATTCCTTCTAAAATCTTATTATTCTCTGTTACTTCCAGTAGCCACTTGCGTGTTAGTAGCATTATCGCCTTGCTTGGTGTGAATTGATTAAAAAACAAAAATTAAGCACTGTCTATCTTTAGTCCACAAGGCTGTAAGAAAAATCAAATCTTCCCTCGATAGCAAGGGAGTACCAACAATGTGTGTGTCAAGTGCGTCGGTCGTTGCTTTCATTATTGAACACCGACCCTGACAAATATTGATCGACATCATTACGACACCCTGTTTATTATTGATTGACGTCTTTGCTATCTTCTATCTAATCTTCTCTGCTTACCTCCTCGGACACTACAATCTTAATCTGTTTAAGTCTAGGTTTAACAGTTATGTTTCTGTTCTATCCTTAAAGAGGTTACAAACTGACAAAGGTGGTACTCGAGGGAAGGAAAAGCAACACGCGCGTAGATGAAAGAAAGAGAGATTTATTTTAAAAGAGAATACACTACTGAAAGACAGGAAATCGGTTAGCAGGCAAGTAATTCCCGAAGCAAGGATATCTACAAGCCTCACACGGTCAGATGTGGCACAAAGCCGAATTTGTGGGGTATCCGAGCCCGTAGGCTCGGCTAAAAATTCCCCGTATAAAACGGGGTCGGTTAGTTGTTTCCCGAGACGAGACTCTGCCCTTCGACATAGCCTCGTCTAGGGATTCTCTCTGCCCAGAGACAGAGAGATTGACCAGGACAGCTGGAGACGAATCTCCAATTCTAATCTAATTCCCGAAGCAAGGATATTTACCTTACGTCCCCGTGACGCAGGATGAGGCACAAGGCCGTTTTAATGCGGGCCAAAACCGAGCCCGTAGGCTCGGGCAAAAATTCCCCGTAGAGATTCTGCCCTTTGGCATTGCCTCGCCTGGGTTCCTCTCTGCCATAAGGCAGAGAGTTCGACAGGTATAACTGGAGATAAATCTCCAACTAATTACAGATGCAAGGATATTTGCCAACAGTCACACGCTGTCAGGTTTGCTACAAGGCCGAATTTAACGTGGGGTATCCGAGCCCGTAGGCTTGGGCAAAAATTCCCTGTAGACCTCGTTAAAAACGGGATTGGGTAGCTGTCTACCACCCCCAGACGGGACTCTGCCCTTCGCATAGCATCGTCTGGGTTTCTCTCTGCCTTTGGGCAGAGAGTTCGACCAGCTTAGTGTGGGACATTCCATTACAACAGTTTCCTGCATATCAGCATAAACTGTGCTTCTTAATCTGTAATTCCCTACATCGAGTAGCTCTTGGGTTTTGCGCAAGTGAACATCACTTTAAAAAATATTGATCGACATAGTTGTTATTGTCTATCATTGATTGTCATCGTGACAACTGCATTTCAGTTATCGATTGTCGTTGTTACTACTTCTGTCTTTTATTGACTGACATTATAGCGCAATAGTCTGGAAATTAATGCTTGTTGTCGTTGTTAATCCTTTTCTATTATTTATTGAAATCGTTGTTACTCTTTGCTTAACCTAGTGTTCATTTCTACTTGCTGACGACCTTATTACTCACCGCTGGATATTAATCATCTTCCCCGATACTCCCTGTTAATTATAGATCATCATAATTTCTTCTCCTGAGTATTTGGGACTGAGATTATTGATTGACATCCTTACTACTCGTTGTCTGCTTTTGTCGCAAGCATTTGATGAAACACGTTGATGATAGTGATCCCAGTCATTAATTTCAATTGAATGACTTTTATTTTGGTTTATTTTCCCCCATATTAGGATCTTGGCTGTGAGATATCACAGCGAAATGTTCAATTATTATTATTATTATTATTATTATTATTATTATTATTATTATTATTATTTCCTTTGATTTCTGGTGTGTACAGGGACTGCCATGTCAATAAGAAAGCACATTCTGTTTTTATGGTCTTTAATCCCGATGTCTGGGGGATTAGCTTTGATTGTTCTGTCTCTGTGTATTGTATTTCTTCCCAAATCCCCACCAAAGACCTGTCCTGGGTTTGACGATAAACTACATCCGCGTCCAGAGTAAAACGATAAACTACGTCCAACAGCAAGGCCTCTGATCAGGAGGCTTTGAGGAGTGTGGAACACCTTTTAATTGCTGATGTTCCCAGGTCCACCCTGACCCGAGGCGGTAGCACCTGTTAGGGTCCCAGCTATGGGAAAATAGTTAACCCCAAAACTGAGGTAAAAAGCATTATAAAAGTGTAAAAATAGGTTTTAATACCAGAAATACTTTGTAAAAAAATATTACTAGAAATAAATGTTTGAAGAAAAAAACTATTACCAGCAATACATTTTTTGGAAAGAATATTAGCATCTATAAATTTTTGAGGAAAAAAATATTACCAGAAATAGATTTTTGACAAAACAAAAATATTACCTGGAAAAAAGATAAGTTGTCGACATTAAATGACCCATTGAGGTTGATATGCCGTAAAACAAAACAAACCAAACCAAACCCAACAGAGACCTAAAGTCAAAAATAGCATCATGACATTTTTGAATGAGCAATTTAAAAAATATCCCCCCAAAAAAAAAAAAAACAACATATTTTACACAGATAAAGCCCTTCGTAAGGGGTGGGCTGTACTTGTGAGAACTTTTTTTTTTCATTTCTTTAAGGTATGGGCTTCCAGGAATCCCTTCAATGAGTCTATTAGAATATTATCCAATCAACCCGAGGGGCCCAACTATAACAGGGATTTTCATGTGCTACATTTTTTAGATTTCCATTTCAAGGTCCTTGTGTTTTGACAGCTTTTTGTAGATCTTCAAATATACATTACAGTCTGCAGCGATTGCCATGTCAATAAGAAATCACATTCTGTCTTTGTGGTCTCTGATCACGATGTCTGAGCCATTAGCTTTGATTGTTCGTGTGTGCGTATTATAAACTCCCATAAAATTGTTACAGGTCCTTATCTCCGTAACTAAGTCCAGGTGATGTTCATACCAGTTTCTTGCAGTTCTCTTCCCGTAAAGGCTGCATATTTTCCAGTGCAGATATTACATTATTATTATTATTATTATTATTATTATTATTATTATTAGAAGAAGAAGAAGAAGAAGAAGAAGAAGAAAGAGAAGAAGACCAAACCTGAACAGCAGAAATTACTTTAATGTTTGAGTTGCATTTTTAGTTTAAAATATAAAGTATACCGAAAATCTTACTTATTTTCTTCCTTTTTCATCAGTAAGAAAACTACACCAAATTTGAAATTTATTTTAGCAAAATTCACGATAATATGAGAGCTATTACTAAACAACAACAAATAAATCTTTTTCAATGAAGTTTATTAAAAAAAAAAATTTTAACAATCGTAATGCCGACAGAAAACGGAAAGATATAGCATAGAAATCCCGAGACGCATATGAATAGGAAAAGATGCCTTCCAGAAACTAAACAACGTATTAAGAAAATCAAATTTCGCTAGAAACAAAGGAAGCTATTCTTCCCCGAGGCATTTAGCTCTAACATGTTAGTGAGTACAAAAAAGAAAAAAAACTTGCAGGTCACATTCGAGGTCTTGAAAAGCAAACTAGGGATGTAAAATCATCACTGAGAGAACCTAGAAACTTCACAGATCAAAATGAACAGATGTTCCTCCATGTAAGGCCCGTGCTGGAAGCACCTAAAATCTTAAAATCAGCCCAGATCCTGATGAAAATGGTATACTGCTTCGATATATGAACAGGAGCAACCAAGTCCTCACAGTTTTGATAAAGCGAACCTATGTCCTCCAAATATTACGGAAAAATAAATAAATAGTTAAGAAAATTACATCGTTCAGGTGGAGACGTTAGAAATACAGAGATGAAGTAGACTTTAGAAGGAGATGGAAATCCAATCCTGAACAGGAAACAAGGGATAAACCTCTTCCCCTGTTCAACCGGACGATAGGCGAACTTATCTGTTCCTATTAATATTTATACGTTCCTTCTACATGTGAAAAGGGTATTGATTATTGTTGATTTATATTTGTAACTTACTGTGGAAATTAACGGCGGAATAAATAAAACTACTGTCTGTGTGTGCGCTTGTCTATGTGGGCCTCGTTTTGCTATCGAAAATGTACAACTTCTACTTCCGTGTCCAGGGGCAAGAAACACAATTCTAAATTTCTTATTTTGTTTTCTTTTAGCTGACATTATTTCTTAAAATTGTGTACGTGTTTCTTGATTATTTTAAATACTTTCTATTAAGCAGCGTTTACGTTCTCCGCTTTCTTTTTAGTTCTTTTTTTTTTATCATCATCCAAACCTTTGGGCTTTACAGGGATTATTTCGATGATTTCATTTGCAATATTAGTGAATGCTCTGCTGCAAGTACTAGTGGCTTTATTAGCGTTAGAAGAGGTTTGTCTTTGTCGCCGTTTATAATTTCATAAGATTACAGATCATGTGGTTAAAATTCTGTTTTTGTGAAAATATTTTATTACTGATATAATAATGGGAATGCATATACATATATACGTAACATTTTGTCTGTTTGTTTCATTTTTTCAGTGATCAAAATCTATCTATCTATCTATCTATCTATCTATCTATCTATCTATCTATCTATCAGTCTCTTAATATCTATCTATCCATCTAGCTCAGTTTCTATCTATCTATCTATCTATCTATCTATCTATCTATCTATCTATCTATTCCTTCCTATATACTTATCTATTTTATATCTCTCAGTCTATTCATATCTCTCAACTTATTCATATCTATTCATCTATCTATCTATCTATCTATCTATCTATCTATCTATCTATCTAGTCTCTTAATATCTATCTATCCATCTAGCTCAGTTTCTATCTATCTATCTATCTATCTATCTATCTATCTATCTATCTATCTATCTATTCCTTCCTATATACTTATCTATTTATATCTCTCTCAGTCTATTCATATCTCTCAACTTATTCATATATCTATCTATCTATCTATCTATCTATCTATCTATCTATCTATCTATCAGTCTCTTAATATCTATCTATCCATCTAGCTCAGTTTCTATCTATCTATCTATCTATCTATCTATCTATCTATCTATTCCTTCCTATATACTTATCTATTTATATCTCTCAGTCTATTCATATCGCTCAACTTATTCATATCTATCTATCTATCTATCTATCTATCTATCTATCTATCTATCTATCTATCTATCAGTCTCTTCATATCTATCTATCCATCTAGCTCAGTTTCTATCTATCTATCTATCTATCTATCTATCTATCTATCTATCTATCTATCTATCTATCTATCTATTCCTTCCTATATACTTATCTATTTATATCTCTCAGTCTATTCATATCTCTCAACTTATTCATATCTATCTATCTATCTATCTATCTATCTATCTATCTATCTATCAGTCTCTTAATATCTATCTATCCATCTAGCTCAGTTTCTATCTATCTATCTATCTATCTATCTATCTATCTATCTATCTATCTATCTATTCCTTCCTATATACTTATCTATTTATATCTCTCAGTCTATTCATATCTCTCAACTTATTCATATCTATCTATCTATCTATCTATCTATCTATCTATCTATCTATCTATCTATCAGTCTCTTCATATCTATCTATCCATCTAGCTCAGTTTCTATCTATCTATCTATCTATCTATCTATCTATCTATCTATCTATTCCTTCCTATATACTTATCTATTTATATCTCTCAGTCTATTCATATCTCTCAACTTATTCATATCTATCTATCTATCTATCTATCTATCTATCTATCTATCTATCTCAGTTTCAATCTATCTATCTATATATCTATCTATCTATCTATCTGTTGTGGGGCTCTCCCCTTTTTACATAAGGTGGACTCGTCCAAAGTATACTTATACTGACAGAGAGAATACGTGCTGTTGAGATACGTTGAGACAGATTAAGAGATACGGAGACAGACACAGGGTGTTCTCAGAGAGTTATACAAGAGTCCAGAGAGAGAGAGAGAGAGAGAGAGAGAGAGAGAACGATGATTACGGCTTTACTTACAGAGACTTGTACATAAACTTTCTACTAACCCGCATTCCTGGACTACTAATTTTCGCTTCAAGTTTGTATTCTTACGTTTCATACACTTATTTTTCTATCTCAATTACTGGCGTTATTTATTTATTTGTGTAGGATTCCATTCAAGGAATCCACAACAACTTCCACGACGAGGATTTCGCACTTCACGAGGAATTAAAAAAAAGTGCCGTTGCCAACGTCCACAAAGACAAACGATTTGACGTTTGACGAAGCTGTTACATGCCTTACGGAGCACTTCAGTCCACAGACTTCACTTTTTCACAAAAGGTGGAAATGTCTTAATCTCGTAAAAAGCGAAAATGAGGACTACTCCACGTTCGCCGCATTTGTGAACAAACATTGCGATGACTTTAAATTGGCAGAATTGACTCCGGACAATTTTAAGTGTTTTATTTTCGTACAGGGATTAGTCTCAGTAAAGGACAGTGAAATGCGAAAAAGGATGCTCATGAAGCTTCAAAACGAGCCTGGATTAACGGTACAAAAAATGTCAGAAGACTGCCAAAAATGCTTGAGTATAAAAAAAGACTCTAAGTATATCGACGAATCGGGGGTAGAACACATACGTAAGTTGAACAAAAAGTTACGTTTTTCACCCACCTCCCGAAAGAAAAACAAAAATTTTATGATAAAGAAAAAATTACAAGGTATAAGGCGATTAATGACAGAAATCAAACCAAATATAACCACCCCCATCTGCATGTTACAGATGTGGCGGATTCAACTGGAATAAAGACTGTCGTTTTAAATACAAGAACTGTTTAGCTAGTGGAAAAATGGGACATAAGGCATCTCAATGCAGAAACAAAAAACACACTTGTAGGGTAAGAACTACTAGAATGGACTACGAAGACAAACTAAACACAAGAAAATACGTGGAACTCGAGATCTTAAATAAGAAGGTAAAATTACAGTTAGACTCAGGATCGGATCTAACTATAATTAATTTACAGACATGGAGGAAGCTAAATAGACCGACCATGATGCATACATAGAAAATTGCCAAGTCTGTTACAGTGAGGTGTATCAATTTTGAAGGAGAAGTAATTCTAAATGTAAAATTCCATGGTAAACGAAAAAATTGAAGATATTTGTAATGAAAGACACTGAAAATTTGGTGGGCACGGATTGGATGCAAACATTTGACGTATGCGATTTAGCCATTGGCTCATTTTGCAAGAAAATAGAGTGTGAACCGTCAGAAGCTACAAAATTAAAAGAAGAACTACACAGGCAATTTCCCGAAGTAATCTCGAGCGGTTTGGGACGATGTAATAAGTTTGCAGCTAAAATTGAACTAAAGGAAAATGTTCAGCCAGTATTCAAGAAAAAGCGAAACGTGCCTTTCGCAACCATAGAAAAAATGACAAGGAGTTAGATAGATTGGTACAAACTGGAATCCTTTCAAAAATCGAATTCAGTGAATGGGCGCCACCAGTGGTCTACGTAAAGAAAAAATCCGGAGAAACACGTGTTTGCGCAGATTTCTCGACTGGGTTAAATAAGGCTATCAAGGATTATCTCTACCCATTGCCAAGCCCGGAGGAAATATTTACCACGCTTAACGGTGGTAAGGTATTTTCTAAGATTGATTTAAGCGAAGCTTATCTTCAGATTCCAGTAGAAGAAGTAAATACAAAGACTATGGATACCATGCTCATGGGACAAAACTTTGCTACTGCTTACTTAGACGACATTTTAATCAAAAGCGATAATGTAGAAGAACACGCAACGTATATTAAAGAAGTCTTTAAAAAAATTCAGGATTTTGGTTTTAAAGTGAAGGAGAAAAAATGCGATTTTTTCTAAAAGAAATCAAGTATCAAGGCCATATAATCAATGAAAGTGGCAGAAAAACAGACCCAGATAGGGCATCTGCAACAAAAAATGTCGCAGAGTTGCAAAGCTTTCTTGGTCTAGCGAACTATTACGGTGAATTCATTGAAAACATGCACAAAATGAGGGTTCCCTTCAATGAATTATTGAAAAAAGATAACAAATGGAACTGGACGCATTTTGATCCCAAACTGGAAATTATCATTGCTGGTGACGCAAGTTCACACGGAGTGGGAGCTTGTATATTAGACAAGATGCAGGATGGCACAAGGAAACCTATAGCTCACGCATCTAGATCATTGTTACCATCAGAGAGGAATTATTCGCAAATTGAGAAAGAAGCGTTAGGCATAATATTTGCCATAACTCGCTTCCACAGATACATATATGGAAGAGCGTTTACTCTTCAAACTGACCATAAACCTCTTCTCACTATATTAGGATCGAAAAAAGGACTACCAATTTACATAGCCAACAGACTTCTGAGATGGGGAACTATATTATTGAATTATAATTTCAAACTAGATTTCCTACCGTCGAAGAAAATTGGTCATGCGGATGGATTATCTAGATTGGTACCTGCGAAATGCGAACCTCTGGAAGACTCGGTAATAGCGGCTTTGCGAGCCGAAGACGAAATTAGTAAAGTTCTAAACAATACAGTAAGGCAATTACCAGTGACCTTGTTAGAAATCAGAAGAGAAGCTGAAATGGATGAATTCATACAAAGTACAAAGAGAAAAATAGAAGAAAAAGAAAGAAATTTAGCGGAGTGTTTTTCAATTTGTAATCACGTATTACTTTATAATGAAAGAGTGGTCATACCCAAATCTTTATAAAGACGAATTCTGAAGGACTTTCATCTAGGACACCCAGGGAAAAAATCGTATGAAAGCGTCAATGAGAAGTTTAGTGTATTGGCCTAATATGGATAACGACATTACTCAAATGGTAGAAAAATGTAGAGGCTGTGCTGCGGCAGCAAAGGCACCACCTATTATACAAAAACCATGGCCTAAGGTGGACAGACCTTGGTCTAGAATCCATACGGACTATGCAGGATCCATAGATGGATATTAATCCTTGATAACGGTAGATATCTTTAGCAAGTGGCCAGAAGTTTTCAGATACAAAAACCCTACGACGGAAAACACTATTAACTGTCTACACGAGTTATTCGCAAGATTCGGCGTTGGAGATTGCCTTGTAACGGATATTGATACCTAATTCACCTCGAGCGACTTTCAAGAATTCTGTGCGACTTATCAAGTCAACATATTAAAATAGCACCATACCATCCACGATCTAACGGGCAAGCCGAAAGGTTTGTGGAAACGTTTAAGAGAGCCTTGAAAAAAGCAGAGGACGTACCAACAGAAAGAGCCATACAACAGTTTCTACAAGTCTACAGAATCACACCGAACGGAAACACACCATCTGGTCTTTCGCCAGCCGAAGTGATGTTTGCCCGCAAAATACGGTCTGCTTTTGATAAACAGCAAAAATAAAAACCGGTATACACCGATAATGCCTTAAAGATCCTTCAAACCAGGTGAACGGGTCTATTTCAGAATGTTCAAGAATAATATGGCATACTGGGAACCAGGCGCGATAGTAAACAGACTGGGGAATGTTCTATACACGATCCAAGGTGAAAAATTCACTCACAGGAGACAAATGAATCAGATACAGAAAAGACGGGTAGAGGAACCAAACACGTCACCTTCCGAAAATGAAGACGTGATGGAGGCGATTTTCGAAGCCTTCGAAATTCAAAAATCACAAGTAGCCACGGAGATCAGAAGAACAAGCCGAAAAAGAAAATTTACGGAACCACTAATAATAGACCATAAGTGAAAAAATATTAACTCCCTCACAAAAAAGAATCTAAGGAGGGGGGTGTTGTGGGGGATCTCCCCTTTTTACATGAGATGGACTCGTCCAAAGTATACTTATACTGACAGAGAGAATACCTGCTGTTGAGATACGTTGAGATACGTGAAGATACGTTGTTGAGATACGGAGACAGACACAGGGTGTTCTCAGAGAGTTATAAAAGAGTCCAGAGAGAAGGAGAAAGATGATTACGGCTTTACTTACAGAGACTTGTACATATACTTTCTACTAACCCGCATTCCTGGAGTACTAATCTTCACTTTAATTCTGTATTCTTACGTTTAATACACTTATTTTTCTATCTAAATTACTGGCGTTATTTATTTATTTGTGCAGGATTCCATTCACGGAATCCACAACACTATCTATCTATCTATCTATCTATCTATCTATCTATCTATCTATCTATCTATCTAACTAGCTAGCTAGCTAGATAGATAGATAAATAGATAGAAAATAAAAATAACTAGCTAGCTAGCTATTTTCTAGCTCATTTTCTATCTATCTATCTATCTATCTATCTATCTATCTATCTATCTATCTATCAATCTATCTCCCCGATTCCCTAACTCAATCTATATTCCTATCTATGTTAATTTTCAAAACCTATGTACCTTTTTCTCTCTATCAGTTCGTTTTCCAAAATTTGAAAGATATATGTCTGTCTTTCTGTCTGTATATCAGTCAGTTCGCTTTCAAAATATATCCTATCAGACTCTGCCATTGTCTCTCTCTAGCTAACAGTTCATTTTCAAAATCTCGCTGTCTTTCTTTCTGTCGCTGTCTCTCCGAATGGCTATACATAATTTCGTTAGCTATCTCTCTCTGTTTCCTCCCTTATCTATCTATCTATCTATCTATCTATCTATCTATCTATCTATCTATCTATCTATCTTAATTGTGTCGACTGTCACTTGAGATAATTGCACTGATCATCGGTGTTGCTTATTACACCAATCTGAAAGGAACACCTGTCACCAAACCTGACTTATTCTCTGGTGACTTCACGACCAGTAAACAGCGACACTTCGACGGATCCATGCCTTTTTCTGTTGTCGCTTAACAATTAAACTAAATATTCATCCTACAACACATAACATCACACCTCACACACGCGCGCGAACACACACACACACACACACACACACACACGAAGAGAGAGAGAGAGAGAGATAAAACATGCTGATGTTTAAATATAATTAGTGGACTTGTTTTTTGGAGATTACTATCTTGGTATATAAGTTTGAAAGAGTTTACATAATATCAATGTTACGTTTTGTCTTTTAGAAATATATTTTGATTCTTTTGAAAAACAAAACAAAAAAAACAACCTTTGGAAGTTATTTTACTTTGGTTTAGTTCGCCTTGATTAAATAGATATATTTTCTTTCCAGCTCAGTGAATATACAGCCAGGTTGTTTAAAGCAACCAAATCTTTTCTACTCGATCTCAATGAATACTCAGTCTGATTGTTAACTGAAAATGATTCTTTTATTCTAAATCTCAATGAATACTCAGCGTAATTGTTAACTGAAAATGATTCTTTTATTCTTAATCTCAATGAATACTCAGCATAATTGTTAACTGAAAATGATTCTTTTATTCTAAATCTCAATGAATACTCAACTTGATTGTTAACCGAAAATGATTCTTTTATTCTAAATCTCAATGGATACTCAGCTTGATTTTATTAAAAAAAAACGACTTCCTTTACTTTCGATATCAATGGCAGATAAAACTAATATTTTAACGAAAAGAATTATTTATTCTCGACATCAATGTTGTTTCCAGCGATGTTTTTTTAATTGTGCAGCGATAGTAAAAAACTGTGAACTATTTTCAGTAGTTGAAGCTGACAAGTTTATGCATGCATCAACTTAACATATTATATCCATTTAGAAGTTTATTTTGAAATTATCCAGTTTCAACCAACGCTGCAAAACAGATTATTTTGGTTTTGATGATGTGATGACGTTTACTTTAGAACTGAAATCAAGTATTTTCTAGAATTCAAGCTGACCGCTCTTCCTCAACATTATCAAAATATTATGGTACGTTGCGAAGAGTTGTAGCTGAAAAATTCCTCACTGGTCAATTCTTTTCTTTCTTTTTAAGTGCCGTTTATCATCAGTGCGTAGGCGATCATGGCTCTCCACTTCCCCCTATACCTTGTAGCTCTCAATAAGTTTTATCCATCTGCCACTTTCACCAGACCACGTTCTGTCATCCACTTGCTTAAGCCCGTCAGGTATGTCGTGCATTGCTTTCTCTTGTCTCTCTTTCTCTCTGTTCGACCTGTGAATATCAGATTCTCCAGGCCCTCTTTTCTCATTACCTGTCCCAGAAATTTCAGCTGCTTCTTCCTGCTGTTAAGTGTAAGACTCCTCATTGTTTGCAATCTCTCTACGACCCCATCGTTGCTCACACGCTCGGTCCATGATATCCTTAGCATCCTTCTGTAGAACCACATCTCCGTTGCCTAGAGTCTCTTCTTCCTCTTTGAGGAGACCGTTCAAAATTCGCGGCCGTAAAGGAGGACAGATGTCACAGCTCAGTACTCTTTTCTTTGTTACCAAACAAATCCTCCTGTCTGTCAATACTCTGCCCAGATTTTGGAATGCGTCTTTGGTTAACCCAATACGTCTACGGAGCTCAGTGTCGCACTTACCGTACTCTGTCAAGACGCTTCCCATATGTTTAAACTTCCGCGTCTGCTTGATTTTAGTATTCCCGTCCTGCAAATCGCATTTCGGGCTGATCCTTTTACTAAGGACCATGTATTATGTCTTCTTGTAGTTTATCGTTAGTCCTTTCTTCTTGCTCTCCTTCGTTACTATTCTGTGGGTTTTTTTGTAATTTCTTTTCCGTGTTTGCTATCAGCATTCTGTCATCTGCGTAACTTATGTTGTTAAGATTGTGTACGCCAATGCTGATTCCCGGTAGGATTTCCAATTCTCTCAGAATTACCTCGCTGTATAGGTTGAATAAGTCCGGTGAGAAGACACATCCTTGGCTTACGCGCCTTTCTATTTTTGTGAACCCATTTTCTATCCGTATGCAGATTATTTGCTTCCAGTATAGGTTCTTGGTTATTCTAAGATCTTTCCCAAATATATCAACAGTTTCAACAGGTCTTTGTGGCGTACTTTGTCGAATGCCTTTGCGTAGTCTAGAAAAGACAATTGCACATCCTTCTGCATTTGTATTGCTCTTTCATGACATCAGAATATTTTCTCTTTACTTAACAATATGCAGGAAAGTTATAAAAAACAATTCACATTTTATTTTGAATTGAAAATTACAAATTTGCAGGCACACTTTGGAACCGGCACAAAAGAAGAAGAAATTAAATGAAGAATGAACGTTCCAGTATCTTTGTGGAATTAATCTGTAAGATGACCGCAGACACATCATCTGTGATGTTGCATTGTGATCCTTAGGAGTTTCGGGTTTATCCAATATCAGACTTCTTCACCCAGATTGCTCTGCTGGTGTTGATCAAATGTCAGCATGTGACCACGCCATAAGCCGTTTGAAAACATTAGTCGCAGAATGCAAATAGCTTTAAAACAGATTTTGCAACCCTAAAAAATAGCAAATCAACCATCCTCCAATCAAATGCATGCGCAGGCCCGCTTGCTTCACCCACGGATTGGGGAAGTCTGATCTCCATACTCTCCCATACTGATCGGGTTGGACTCCATCGGAATGGGAGAGTCCAAAATCTAGGCTCCCAATCCACAAATGTAGCGGACGATCCCACAGACGGATTTTGATGTACTGAATAAGTAACGGGTAAGTTTCTTCATTTAAAAAAAAAACAAATTGTCTCCCCATTTATAAACATACACACACACACACACACACACACACACACACACACACACACACACACACACACATGATCATTGTCATGCTGACGGCGGTTTCCACCACAGTTTTCCTTTAGAGAGGAAGGTGCTACCTCAATGATGAAATCCCCAGTACCAAGCATCTCTAAATGTATTATTTGTTACATTTTTGTATATATATGTATATATATATATATATATATATATATATATATATATATATATAACTAGTGAGTTAGCTCAAATGACTTAACTCACTTTATAGTCCACCAATAGAAGGTTAACCAATCAGAAGACGTAGAATATTCAATCCGTCGTGTATAAAGGCGGCCATTTTGTTTACTCTATCCGAATGTCCAGTCCAGCTTGTCGGGCGAAGAGAAACAGAAGGACGAACTATGCTCTGCCACTTTTACCGGGATATCCACTGCTAACCTGAACAACGCTTTCCTACTGTCTTCGAAATATTCACTGCTAACCTCTAGATTCTATACTCGAAGACGACCGTCATCATGAACAACATTACTGGCCAAAGACAGAACTACCCGAAGAACAGGTTCTACACTTGTTATTTCCTCGCCGTGACACCATATTCCACCGACCCTCCCTTTTAGATGCAACGAGGGAAGTACTGTCGCAGAGTTGGAATCTCCGTGACCCTTCAGTTCTCATTTATTTGTTGTATTCTGTCCAATGACAGAACAACAGTAGAATGATAAAATGTAGTTTGTTTGCCCCAAAGGCAGTTAACAGATTCTACACATTGATCCTAGCTCGAAGGTGATACGGTCTTATGTCTCGGAAGAATGAATATTATTTTGATCACAGGAAGAGTATACAATTATCCTTCCCATCAGCACAATTACCGATCAATACGTAAATATGTCTGCACTTAATGAAACCTCTAAGAAAAATTCCTTCTGGAGCAATATCATTTCTATGATACCACTTTCTTATCAATATCTAATTTTGCACATTTTTCTGTAAAAAAGTGGATCAGAGAGCCTGCTTGGCTTAGTAAGTATTTTCAGGAAATATAAGCTTCTAATTGGTCAAGAAACACACAAGTGGGCATTGCAATCCACCCACGTACAAATATTTTTCCAGTGCGTGACCAAATCAAGTTTTCCGCCAATTTACTGTGATCCTGTCACGTGATTACATTATCTAAAAATAGCAGACACGAGTTCGCTCATTTCATCCCGAAATTTGGTTAGCTTAGGTTTGGTTATTTGAATTTTTATTTAAGTTTAATTCCCCATCCCCTCCCTCGTTAGGTGGTCCGTGACGTCAGTTCTCTGGTGGATGCGGGGCGCTTTTCGTTTCGCGGGTGTTCTTTTCGTATTTGTTGTTGTGTCAGAATGAGTGCGTGTTTGTGTGTGTGCTTGGGATGGATGAATGTTTTTCTTTATTTTTATAGCCCAGCATCGATTTCGTCTAGTTAACTGATATTTCTGCCACATTTAAGGTTTGGGGGGTATTACTAACATGATTTTGTTTAGTTGCATGTAAATAATTTATAACCATATTGTATCTAATCATTGGGGATTTTTTAACTTATTTTTCATTCCCCTCTCGCCACAGACAACGATTTGTACATATGGGGACTATTAAGGATTTTCATGGAGACAACGAGGTATTTTGGTGGATATAGTAAAGAAGGTAAGTATGAATGTGTTGTTTTGGTGGTAGGAATATTGTATTGTTTGATTGGGTCAGTGGTTGTGGCTAGCTAAGTTTAAAAATGAAGAAATATGATGACCGTCCTTTTCCCACCCCTTTTTAGGCCTTGTGCCACATTTTCTGTATTTTACAGAAATAAATATATTATTCTTTTAATCTTCCAAATTCCTGCGACGATGTGATCGTAAGGATTCTCGTCTCGATCATGGGCGGTCAGACGTTAAAAGCATATTCACGCATGCACGTACGTACTAGCTTTTCCAACCTATATTACAAACATACAGAACATTTTCAAACATGCAACAAGAACTTTTCTCTTTGACATATTCTTCTAAAACTTTAGTTTATTCAACATTTCCCAGCTTTATAATTAATTCAACTTTTGTGAGTTCAGATAAAAATATTCGCGTAAGAGACATAACTCCAACAGATCTTTAACTTCTACGCATGTACATCAACACAAATAAATACAAATGTTATGTTTTAAAACTATTTTGTTCCTTCTTGTATTTTATGTTATGTGGTATTTTAAGTTTAATATAAATAGTATAGTCATGTTATTCACGCAGCCATAAACAGACATCTACAAATGGTCCATTCTTATTACCATACCACTACATATGGTAACCCCGACGACAGAAAGAAAAAAATGGGGAGAGAAAACAATATTAGACCACTACAATTTTACTCTTTATTAGACAACCAGTTGGGTTTTTTTTAAAAGTAGTTCATGAGGTAAACTTGCAGTTTAAGCCCTGCACACCAATTGTAATTAAAATTTTCAGAAAATTTCCATTTCGGAGTAAATTTACATCCTTATTTCGAAAATAACAGGAAAAGTTCGCAGAAGTCTGCCGTTTAGGAGTTATCGAAAACAAAATTTCGGCCTCATTCGCATCTAGTCCGTCCGCCATTACTGGCGTTTTTTACATACGTTTGCTTCGAGAAGTCATGCGCGTAAGATTACTTAGTTAACGGCCTTTTTTTACTGATCTTACTATCGTCTTATATGTCTCAGTTACTGCGCAAGACCAACAGAAGTCTTTAGACACTTTCGAAAGTGAAGTTTTTATTGATTTTTAAAAAAAAATTGTTTAAATACTAAAACAAATTTTCCCAAATTTAATAAAAAAGTTGAACCTTAAAATTGTTCTTGTTATTATGATTTCCTTTAGCATATTTTTGTATTTTTTAAATAATCATGCTCTTTAAATTTCGCGCATTGCGTGCGCAATAATCAAGACAAGTGAAGCTTCCGCGCATGATTAATGCATGTAAACAACGGCTGCAATGACTACGGCGCGAAACACTCCAAAATTTTATTGTCGATAACTCCTAAACGGTAAGTTTCCGCAAACTTTTACTGTTATTTTCGAGATAGGCATGTAAATTTACTCCGAAATGGAAATTTTCAAGAAATTTTAATTACACTTGGTGTGCATGGCTTAAACTGAAAATTTACCGTTCATGATACAAAATGATGAGTTAAAAATATCATCAATTTCATTTTTCATTACACATTATAATTTGTATTTAAAAGCGATAAAGGAAGGTTTATTGCTCCACTGGGATTCATAGTTGACATATTGCGTGGTATTTTGGAGTAATTGCTTAAAACAGGTGTAATAGTTTTCAAAAAATTATACATACTTAATTATACATACTTGTTTCTGTCTATATTTCTGAGATGTTAATTATTTAAACTATTTACATTGTTAGTACTGTTGTTCTAATTTTTGTTGCCATATTCACGACGTTTCGGTTGTCGTACGCTCCGGCCTTCTTCAGGTGTTTGGAATTTAAAACTGAACCCTATATTTCGTATACCGGGGTAGATTGTTCTAGCTTCCCGCGTCATGCCACTTCCGGATGTTTCAGCATCAGTTATCTCCCTTTTTACTCAACACTCCAAAGTTTTATTCACCTCTGCTGGAGCCAGGTATTGAACTCACAACTCTGGCTACAACAAAGGTGAACAAAGACTTGAGTTGAGTTAAATGCAGATAACTGATACCGAAATATTGGCACTCAGTAGTGGTTCAAAGTGCCACATCTTCCCAAATGTTTTAGGGTATTATGTATTAATTAAGCTGTATCCCGGGAAAACACACACAAACGCGCCCGCACACACACACACACACACACACACACACACACATATATATATATGTCTATATTTCTGAGATGAGGTCTTATGTACAGTATTTACATTAGTCGGACTATTGTTTTCATCTTTGTCGCCATATTTGTCACAACGCTCCGGCCTTCTTCAGGTGGTTGGAATTTCGAACTGGGGTAGACTGTTCTAGTTCCACGTGCCATGTTTGATGGATGTCAGTTATCAGTTATCTCCTGCTAATTTTCCCTCTGAAAGTTCTCCACTGCCTTAACCAGGTATTGAACTCACCTTCTTTGGGTCTGTCACTGGATCTAACCAACGCCTTTATCCACTGTGTCATGGGTATGAACTTCTGAGTATTATAAACCTAATGTTTTTCAGAATCATTTTATTGCAATATGAGGACTGGTAAAAAACATTTCAGAGGGAAAATTAGCAGAAGATAACTGATAACTGACATCCATTAAACATGGCACGTGGAACTAGAACAAATCTACCCCAGTCGAAAATAAAGGGTACAGTTCGAAATTCCAACCACCTGAAGAAGGCCGGAGCGTACAACAACCGAAAACGTTGTGACAAATATGGCGACAAAGATGATAGTCTGACTACTGTACTATATATATATATATATATATATATATATATATATATATATACAGATATATATATATATATGAGTGTTGACTTCTATGTTCACTTTCTATGTTATATATATATATATATATATATATATATATATATATGCGCGGTATGAATGTTTGATTTAATACGTAGTAGCTGATTATCATGTTCTTTTTCATTTCAATGCACATCTATAGTAAAACCATTAATAATGCATTTACATCATAAAATATAATAACCTCATTCTGTCACGAATGCTTGTTTTAATTCCTGATCTAAGGAAATACTTTTCTTCACAATTTTCAATGCATTTATATTGTAAAACAATTAGTAATACACTTACATAATACTTTCGCAGGGTTACAACAATACAATTACAACAATAAAAACAGACATATTAAAAGTGCATTCATAACAGAAAAGAAGGGTAACAAATATATACATACATGCATACATATATATATATAATTGTTATACTAGAACATTACCTATTCTATTGTAATAGACTCTCCCACACATAATAAGTAGTAGTAGTAGTAGCGGTCGCCAGTTGGGCTCAGTGGAGTTGAGTGATTCAGTCGATGTCGGACATTGAAGTATCAACGACCACAACTAGATTGCTGCGTCATTAACTATTATTGCAAATTCCTAAGGTTTTGTACGTCGGACCTTTTTTAGGACCGACTTAGCGAAAAACAAGCCTCCACTGTGAAAACTACTCTACAACAATAATATCAATTGATGATTAGTCGGGATAATTCCAAGGAGGATATAAATCCACAGTGTAATATAATAATGAATACAATATCCTTAAAAATCCATCAGGTCAGGCAATCATTTTTTCTTTCTTGCTTTTAACATTAAAACTTTTCCTTTTTCTGTTTTCTCTCTCTTTTCTCCTTTTTTCCATTTCCATGTATCTAAATAAATTATTTTATTAATGAAAAACTGGTCTGAAGAGATGGAGGTGAGGTCCATGTAATAAATTTATTACCTGACCTGATGGATTTTTAAGGATTCTGTGTTTATCATATATATATATTTAAAATATTTTATTACACTGGAATCGATCCAATTCATCAGACCTACAAATTCCTACAAATATATATTTAATAGCTGGCCACTCGATTCGACCCATATATTAGAACTCGCTCATGGATATTTGTGATTATTCAACACCAACACAGCCCACCTGTGGTTTATACTGCAACTATGCTGAGCAGACTTTAGTTACTGTTTCTGGGAGAGAGCGTGTTACCTAGCGTGATCAACACGGCCAGTACACCTCGGTCACGATGACATTTGATTTCGTGCTAGCACAGGTATCAAGGTTTCCGTCTACCCAATTTCACTCCACAAGGCTTTGGCCAACCAGTGGTATGGTTTTCATAAACTTTCCAAAGGTGCCACACACACACACACACACACACACACACACACACACACACACACACACATATATATATATATATATTCTGTGTGTGTATTTAGGCATCATTTTTTCATTGATGCATGTTTCATTAAATAATATAGACAAGTTTTGTCTATTTATTTTATGTAAATTCTATTCATATCGTGTGATAAACTTAATAACATTATCATTAAAATAAGAAAGAAAATCACAATATTGATAAATATTTTTTAATCCAATCTAAGATTTCGGCTTACATAAGCCATTATCAAAGATGACAATTACATTACAATATATTAAACAATACACGACAAAACAATAATGATAGTCGGTTTTTGTTTACATGGAAGATTTCCAAGCAACAATAAACTCGTGCATACGAGACGCTGGAAACGAAAATCGCACCACAGCTCATGACGTCACACATGACCACGCGAGAGTGAAAACGAGAAGTATTAAATATGGGAAGACTTTGGTATAAACCAATGGTTTCTGTTACCAATTATAGGCATTTACGAATATTTGTGGAGATTTTATAGTTTTCATATATATATATATATATATATATATATATATATATATATATATATGTGTATATATTTATTTATATATAAATAAAAAGAAAGAACAGTAAGAATTTTTTTCTTATAATCCGTTGTTCTTATAGATATTTTTATTTTTAGAAAATAGTGCTCAATGTAAATTTACAGAGCATTAATATTATAAATTAATTGATTTAAAATATGTTTTTTTTCGCTACACAGTTCTAACCATGTTTCAAAAATGGAAGCTAAAAGCTTCGAATTTAATTATATATATATATATATATATAGATAGATAGATATGAATTATTTTTAATATTATATCGATGGTGAATAATAGAAACGCTCTATATATCCAAGTGGCATCGAAATTAGGGAAATGTGTAGATTTCAATGTAAGCTTAATATGGATGCGTGTCCCTTCACTATGGCCTGTTGGAGTCGTTCGGCCTAAATAAATAAGTCCCTCTTATCTAGTACTGTCAGTGGTAATTAGCATTACATTGACCACATCGAGAAGATAATCTAAAGCCTTATCTAAAAACATTCGAATCGAGCCGTTATCTTGTAATACAGGGAACACCGTGCTCCTTTAATCCAAAGAAACAAAATAAGAAAGTAATTTGTTAACCCAATTTGTAGTTCGATTAGCAATAAACTTCATCTTCTCTGGTTCATGTTAACATTGCGTGTGTAACAGATTTTTTTTTTTTTACTTTTACTTTTATTATTAAATGTCGGTCGATAAGCTGTTTATAAGAGAGTAGTTTGCCAATGCCTCTCCTCTGCTGCTATCATTGCTGTCAGCTACCACAGCTTGCGAACGATGAGACATTTTCTTTCAAGCTAATCTGAATGTGCGGATAGAATAATAGTTTATCAACACGGAAATGATAGCGGCAAGTCGAGTTGAAATTCCGTCCTCATCTGCAGCAGCGTTCATGTTCGCACTGAGGATTTTGGGTCAGGGGAAAAAATTAAGTAGGTATATATATATATATATATATATATTTTATTTATTTATTTATTACTGCAAACATTACTTTTAGAGGATGCCTGTATTTGATTAGACGCTCCGTTTTATTTTAAACAGTATTTATGTCGTCTACCGGCCTGCAAACTCGAGAAGACATATAAAATATGAGCTTTCTATCAGGATTCTGTTGTGGTGTCCTCCCTCTAAAGGGTCTATGTTAGACTCTTCCGCATACTATAAGTAGGAGAGAAAGATCGGGGAACAGTGAACAGGGAACAGATTGTGTGCACTTAAACGTGCTGTAATAATTAGCAGGTTTATCTCGCTAGATCAATTGCAACTGAATAGTGAGTTCGGTCCTCACTGAGTGCTCCATACTTTTGACCTTGTGCTACATCTAAGTTACGTTTGAAAAATCACTTTGGGAACAGTCGACCAGATTGTTCATCTGTCGAACACTCTGCCTTGAGCGGAGAGGAACCCGGACGAGGCTATCGCCGAAGGGCAAAGTTTCGTCCAAGGAGGTAGACAGGCCCTGAACCCGTTTATGTGGGTTCGAAGGGAATATTTTTGGCCGAGCCTACGGGCTCGGAGAACAACCCGCGGTAAACTCGGCCTTGTGCCACATACATCCTTCGTTAGGTGGGGGCTGTTAAATATTAACAGGGAACAGAGTGGGCGCTAGTTCATTCGAGATACTATTAATCGTCGTGTAATACACTTCTGGTGTACTTAACCATTTACTTGGTCACAACAGATTCAGTGTTTAAAATAAAAAGGGTCGTCTATTTCAAACACGGGTATACACAAAAAATAACGTTTGAATTAATAAAAATATGTCGGTTTAAAAATTATCATATATATATATATACAAAGGTTGGACAAAATAATTGGAACACTTTTTTAAATTCAAAGAAAATTTATTTAATAAGGACTTGGACCCGGCCTCACAGACAGCTTTAATAAGGAATGGAATCATACAGCTTCCTGATTTCATCCAGAGGAATTTTCAGTTATTCTTCCATTAAAACCTTCTCCAGCTCTTTACGACACGACGGTGGAGGATAGCGGCTCCTAACTTGTTGCTGCAAAATGCACCACAAATGTTCAATAATATTGATATCTTGAGATTGGGGAGGCCACTGTTCTAGCTCACTTTCATGCTCTTCATACCAATTCTTTAGCACTCGAGTCGTATGTATTGGCGCATTATCGTCTTGGAAGGTGCAATCACCATCAGGGAATAAAGTCTTAGCCATTGGATGAACATGATCTCCCAAAATGTTCAGGTAATCTTTGCTGTTGATTCTACCATGAAGGGCAACTATTGGACTGACACATTTCCATGATATGGCGGCCCAAACTATCACTGATCCACCTCCATGCTTCCCTGTTGGAAGAAGGCAGTCAGCGCTGTAAGCTTCTTTGGGCTGCCTCCACACATAAACTCGCTTGGACTTGTTTGAGAATATGACTTGCTTCCATTGGTCTGCAGACCAGGTATTGTGATCTCTGCACCACTTCAACCTCTTTTGAATGTTGCGAGTGGAGAGAAGAGGTTTCCTCACAGAGGCTCTTCCATGATATGCAGTCTTATGGAACTCACGGTGAACAGTTTTAGTAGAAACTGAACTATTCAGATGGTTATACAACTCAGCAGTCACTTTGGCCGCATTTGTCCGATGATTTTTTGCCACATTACGTTTCAATGCACGACAGTCCCTGTCAGTAAGTTTACAAGTCCGGCCCGAATTGCTACGGTTGCTAGAGGTCTTGCCCTGTTTCTCGAATTGCATCAGTATTCTTGATATGGTAGCTCTTGAAAAACCAAACATTTCAGCAACCTTATTGATCGAGGCTCCTGCCATGCGAGCTCCAACAATTTGCTCTTTTTCGAACTCGGAGAAGTCACGCATTTAGCTTAAATTTTATTAAATTCTAAAAATAAATAAGACAAAGATAGTAAATTAGATAAATAAACGTATTTACAATAGATATAACCTGCAATTACGAAGTTTTAGTTAAAGTTCTTATTATAATAGGTCTTTGAAATATAGGAGTAGATTTTGCAACTGCTCCAATTATTTTGTCCAACCCATATATATATATATATATATATATATATGTAAGAAAGAAAGATGGAGTAAAAATCTACTGTTCGTAGCATTTACTTTTAAAAAAAAGTGCTCAATGCAAATTAGAGCAATGTATTATTATTATTTTTATTATAATACATTATAACAAAACATTTTGAATTTGTTATACAATAGCTTTTGTGTTTCAACACTACGTTGTGTTTCATTAGGCGATGGTAAGTAACAGGTGATTAAATTATTTTTATGTGTCCGGTAGGTCTCCATGAATATTTGAATGAGATCTAATTGAGTTATATACAAATATCCGTCACATACTTGTTAACAACACAAATATAATAGCATCATCTACATACAAAAAAGGCTAAAAATAATGGAACCCTTATTAATAAAAAACAAAACAAAAAAAAAACAACACTTAATAATATTAACTTTGAACATGGACACAATATCTTGGCCGTGTATTGAAAAATGAAAATATAATATAAATACATATATGCAACAAACTATTTCTTATTTAACAGTTAAAATATTTCATCTTTGAAATTGGGTAAGTGTATAACTGAAAACGTTCGGAAAAAGAGAACATTCGGACAGTTTTTATATAATTTATCATCTGAAAAGAAAAAAATAGATCGCATGAGAAATTGTATTGTCATAGAGACCAAACTCCTTGGTAAGCCGGCTCACGAAATGTGGCCACAACGGCTCACTCATATTATCAGCCAATCTCAGAGTACGCCCTTCTGGGGGCTTGACCGCTCGAATGTAGTGATCGAAACCTCGGCGGATCTCTTCCTTGGGCAACCCTGCGCCCATGTTCACAGCTTCAGAAGACAAACGCTGCAGGGCCTCCCTAGCTAGAGCTATCTCTAATTGATAACCCCCAGCCTCCACCCGGGAAAGACTCTCCTTGAAAGTCTCCACCTTGTTAGCCTTATCTAGTGCGAGCCGCTGTCTAAAATCGGTGGAAAGGATTATAATCCTATCCTTAATTATCTCCCACCATCTAATCCAAATAACAGCACCTCTAGTTTCTGATTCACTAAGGTAGTTAGCTGTTCCTGGTAGTCCACCTGTCCAGTAAAGACAGATTGAACTTCCAGTATCCAGCCTTTCTACGCCTAGAGTCTAGGCCACCCGGGCACAGACGTCTGCAGTCCGAATAGCCTACCCAGTGGAACCTGGGACAATCTAGTAGATATATGTCAGCCCTTCTGACTAACATTCTATCCAGAAAGCTAGCTGACGTCCACATATCCCCCGAACCGGGTGAGCGACCCGGTATCTATCGACAAGACCAAACTCGCCGAGCAGATCTACGAAGCTACGATCGCACGACCGCTCGCTATTTCCCATCCCTTTCCTACTTATGGTTCAGGAAGGTGAATCTACAGGCACATTGAATTCACCAGGAACGGTCCAAGCTGCCGAAAAAACGAGACCCGCTTCTCTCAGTCGTTGAGCGCATTAACAATTCGAAACGAACTTTTTCTACCGCAATATCGGCCACGGTCAGCCTGTCCCCGGCATCGACATAGACAATATCCACCCTCGCATCCAAGATACGCTGAATACGTTAAGAAACGCCTCTGGCCAGTCGGTCAATATGCAGAATAGACGACAAAGTTGTTAAACAGCACATAAGCATTAATGTTGGAAACAATGTGAGTTTCCTGGATCGCGGCGACATCCACACCAAACGACAAGAGGTCACGAAGCAAGCGGGCCGCCTTTCCCCGATCCTTCAAGCCATTTGCATTTAGGCTGATAGACATTTTTTAAAAATAATAATTATCCATTTCGAATACTGTGAGGAAAACTGCGGTGATATGGTGTGCTCATTTCCGACGTCATCCGTCCATCAAGGACAATACCGCCAACGTCCATGGGATATGTTAGCTTTAAAGCAATATATAAGGTCGGATGGAGCAACACCGGGACCCTTCCTACACAAAATTTTTCCAATTTTTTTAATTCGGGCAATTCCAAATCAAACACTCGTATATTTGGAAAAGCGTCCTCTGCTTCATACAAGTGCTACCACACCTTTAGGCACATCCGTGTCTCTTATACATGTAATGACGCCTAGGGTTTGGGGGGAAATACGGTGGTCCTCCACCGAGTTCCCGTCGACAGAGGTGATTTTGAATAATGAACCTAAGAGATATTTCTTGTAGGCGGACCTACCCAGATCCTTCCCAGTTTCTAGCTACTTTGCATATTTCATCTGGTCTGGGGAAATTCTTCTTTTTCTTTTTCTCCCTGTCCGGTGGGGGCGTAGAAAAGGTGGACCGGTGAGGGTAAAGGTATATATATATAGGTACGTGGCCGAGTCGTTAGAACTTTCGCTTTCTGGCCATAAGATCCGATTTCGAATCTCACCATGGTCTATTTGTCAGGAAGGTGACTTCCCGAGGTTATCGGCCTGGAGGGGGCGTTTCCGGCGTGCAGAATATTTGGAAAGTGCCTGAAAAACAATAAAAGGCTTGATGCAAGCCTTGTGAGTGAAAAATCGTTGTTCAGATTGTTGATCACGCTAGATAACATGCTCTCTCACAGAAACTGGAACTAAGGTCTCTCTACCACAGTTGCAGTATGATAGTTACTCTGTGGGTGTTGAACAACACAAATGCGCCTGAGCAAACGCCTGCAATAGGGATTGGCATTCCGTCCTAGTAGATGGGTTATCTGCGATTACGAGTTGTCACACACACACACACATATATATATATATATATATATATATATATATATATATATATATATATATATATATATATATATATATATATATATATATATATATATATATGGACTTAGTGGAAAGTGCTCAATATCTGCTATAACGCTGGGTTTCACGCTTTTGCGATCATCAGTTGTCTTCTTTGAGGACACTAGTGGCACACATTACGATCATACGTTGTCTACTTTGCGGACACGTGCACATTACGATCATCAGTTGTCTTCTTATATATATATATATATATTTATTTTTTCCTGAGTATACCTATGTTCGGATGTCTCTCTCTCTCTCTCTATATATATATATATATATATATATGTGTGTGTGTGTGTGTGTGTGCTCTTCAAGTACGAATTGAACTCTCCTGACTACTGGCGTATTTCGTATAGAAAAACGTTAAAATTTCCCTTTCTCTCAGCTATGCGCCGACGGCTTAGAGGTAGGATGTCTGACATATCGGTCATGTTTTGATCCTGGCTTAAAGCAATCGGACGTCTAGCCTCACTGAAGAGCTGTGATACAGCGAAACAGTCTGCCTGTGAATGACTATAAATATATATATATATATATATATATATATATATATATATATATATATAATGGATATACTAAGTCTTTGCTGCTCTCTAATCGTTATGACAGCTTTACGATTTCTCCTTCCTTTCAGTCCAGAAGACTGGGAAAATATGAATATTCATTATCCTTATCTTTGATATACGGATAAAGAAAACTCCTGACGAAACGGCAGAAGGGAATTCAGCAAAGTTAAAATAATGGCAGATGAACGAAAGTAAAAAGACGACCTGATATAGAAAGGAAGTAAACGATAAAAGCGAAAAATCTTTCATCGATTTCAGAATATACCGGATATTGGCTAACATCCGGTGACTTTTGAGAAATGTCGTACAATATTTTTTTTCCACTTCGATGTATACAGATGCTAAACGAAGCGTTTATTTCCCATGCCTACAGTTATATTCATTCATGTATTCATTTATTCAATATGTATGTACATACAGAGACACACGCATAAACGGTGTGGCAAAAATGTATACAAACTCTTACAGTGTATGGCTCAAATCAAATAGCTTTATTTCGAAATTACACGTTAGTATTACTAATGTCATCCAGGCTCATCTTTGAACAAAGAATTCTCATCCTATGTATATACATACACAGACAAACACATAGAGGCTGTGTCGAAAATTTATACATACTCTTACAGTGTATAGGTCAAATCAACTGGTTTTCTTTTCAGATTGACACGTTAGTATTACTAATGTCATCCAGCTTATCTTTGAACAAAGAATTCTTATCCTATGTATATAGATACACAGACAAACACATAGAGGCTGTGTCAAAAATGTATACCCACTCTTACAGTTTATAGCTCAAAACTAATAGCTTTCTTTTCAGATTGACCCGCTAGTATTACTAATGTCATCAAGGCTCATCTTTGAACATAGAAAGTTCATCCTATGTATATACATACACAGACACACACATACATGGTGTGTCAAAAATGTATACACTCTCTTACAGTGTATAGCTCAAATCAACTAGATTTCTTTTCATATTGACCCGTTAGTATTACTAATGTCATTCAGGTTCAGCTTTGAAAGTTCTTCCTGAAATGCTACTGGCAGTACAAAAATGCAGTTGAATTTCAAAGGCTGTATCAAAGAGAGTTTCCTTGATATTGACACCTGTATATTATTTACTACCTGAATATTATCGGCATCTTTATTGTTACTATCACAACGTTTCAATTGTAGTGTACTCTGGACTTCCTCAGTTGTCTGTCGAACTGGGTGATCTGGAGTATCGACCTGAACATTTTATTTAATCTACGGGGAACATTTTTCTTTTCTTTTTTTTTATCTCTGTCTTGGGAAATATTGTTTAGGTTATTTATTACTGCTCACTTATTACTAACTGATTCGTCTATACTTCTTGATCCCTTTTTTTTTTTTGCTTTTAGAACCTTGATGTCAAGCGTGAATCCCTTTGCCGCCACTATCTAATGTTTCCTCCCCCCCCCATATATCTAAGCTCGGCCTATGGACAAGGCAGACGTAGCCGCATATAAACTGATTCCTTTAGGCGTCTGATTCGCCAGATTTCTCTGTCTTATATTTTCATGTTATTCCACAGTGGTTGACAAATTTAACATTCTCACCGCTAAAAATGATCTTTTCGATGTTGCCTTAGGCTTACTTTTAGGGGTCGGCTAGTTTCACCTCTGGATTGTTTGTTACCATTGCAAAAGATGTAACATATATTCTCCTTTTTCTCATCCCAGATAGTCAAACTGAAACTGCATTATTCTTCAATTAAAGATTCATTTAATTCCTGATGGCAGGCAATCCGTTCTGGATTTTCAATGTATTAGGTTGGTGCAAAAATAATCACGTAATAATGTCGTTTTTTGACGTTAAAAAATACGTCAAAAAACGACATTATTACGTCATTATTTTTGCACCAACCTAATATTTATTTTACAAAATCATTTATGATATCTTTTTTCAATAATATTATTTTCAGGCTAATTCTCTTACGTAATTATAAGTAAGGCATTTAATGTATCCATATATTTGCCCCAACCAGCTAGTAAGGTTTGTATTCATTTCTGACTACTTTTCCACCGGATTTTCAATGCGTTTCTATAAATAAAAATCATTTATAACACATATGAGACACACCTGATTCAATCTCTCTACATAGCAACAAGTCATACGTCATTGTGAATCCAAGGGTTTATGGGCTGCAACCTAATACAATTATTAGAATAGCCAGATTTACAATTGCAAATGATATCGTTTAGAGAAAGCATAATACCCATGTTTCTTTGATAGACACGAATGGGGCTATCGAGAATTATGTCCTGAAATTTACACTTTTTATCCCATCATTCAAACAGAACACGTTTGCTGGACAAACGGCCACCAATAAAAGTGTTTCCGTTAAATTTAAGCAAACTTTTGTTACATTCTATTGGTTTAAGCTTTAAAGAAAGGGACATATGTACTTTCTCAGCATTTTCGTGCAAGACTGTATCATGCAAGTTAAAAAAACGGCATGAAAGTTTCACTTGTTGTAATATGAAACATAATAAAACATAATATATTATCGTTGAAGAAATGTTCAGTTGTCGAAAATATTAACGAGAACACGAAACTAAAATTGTCATACGTAATCTTTTTATTCCTCTATATACCGTATCTCTTCCGTACTTTAGTGATCATGGCTCTCCACAAATTCCTGCCCTTTGTGGCACTTAGAAAATTTTGTACTTTTTACTCTTTAAACCCTGTTCTATCAACCTTATACACAAGTTCGATAGGTATATTATACGCTGCAGATGTCTGTCCCTCTTGCCTACAGTATCTCCTGCGAGTGTCAACTTTTCCAAGCCTTTTTCCTCATTATGTGCTCTAGAAATTTCGTCTGTCTCTTTTTGATGCTACGAGTAATTGTTGTTTTTGCTTCCACTTTCTTTAAAACTTAAAGAAAACTTAGAATCTCATTTCTATAGCCTTAATTCTCTACTTTATCTCTGATGAGAATCTGCATCATTCACTAGCATATAAATAAATATACAAATATTATATAAGAGTTCAGTCCCCTTTTATGGATTTCCTATGAAATTTTCCTCTTTCTTAATACTTTGCTTAGCTTTCGGAAGAGATCTTTCGCAATCCCAATGCGCCTTCGTATTACGGTGTCGTATATTCCGTCCTCTGCTAAAACATTTCCTAGATATTTAAATTGTTGCACTTGTTTAATTTTGATATCTTCAATTTGTAATTCGCATTTTCCCCTTTGTTGACAACTGCATACTCTGTCTTCAAAGAGTTGATATTTACTATTTTCTTCATGCTCTATTTTACTACTTTCTCTATGAGTACCTGTAGTTTCTGCCTCTCCTTCTCTCTCTCTCTCTCTCTCAGTCTATCTATCTATCTATCTATCTATCTATCTATCTATCTATCTATATATATATATATATATATATATATATATATATACACTCGGGGATGTATGCATATTTATGTTGATTAACATGAACTCAGGACTATTTACGTGACACTGCAAGCAATATAGTCGTATAAAATGAACATTATATATCCGGTTTTATTATATTTCATATTTGGAAGGTTCGAGCGAGTTCCAGGCTTCCATGATTTCCTCAAACTCTTTAAAATGTTTTCGGTGAATATTATTATTTGTACATATTTAATTAAAATAAATAAATAAAATGTAAAATTTGATGAAAAATTTCAAAACAAAAAAAAATTACTGAATTTCATAATTCGTTGTAATATGAAACATAAAACGTAATAAATTATCGTTGAATGAGTGTTCAGTCTTTGAAAATATTCCGTACTTTAGTGATCATGGCTCTCCACAACTTCCTTTGCTTTATAGCACTTAGAAAATTTTGTATTTTTGCTCTCTTAAGCCCTGTTCTATCAACCATATACACAAGTTCGATAGGTATGTTATACGCTACAGATGTCTGTCCCTCTTGCTTCAATATGTCTTGCGAGTGTTAAATTTCCAAGCCTTTTTTCTCATTATGTGCCTTAGAAATTTCAACTGTCTCTTTTTGATGCTACGTGTAAGTGTCATTTTTGCTTCCACTTTCTTTAAAACTTTTCCATAAATCACTGGCAAATTAGCATACTGATATTACATAAGAGTTCAAGTACACTTTTCTTTGTTTCTAAAAAATTTCCTCTTTCTTAATATTTTGCTCAGCTTCTGGAAGGCATTTTTCGCTAAAAAATGTCCTTTCAAATCATGGCGTTGCGTTTTCCGTGCTCTCTGAAAACACTCCCTAGATATTTAAGTTGATGCGCTTGCACGATGTTGGTATTTCCAACTTGTTATTTGCATGTCGCGCTTCATACATTCTGTCTATTAAGCAACCCCAGTACATATTGGTGTCACCCCGGAATAACTTTTCTTAGAAGGAGTGTTCCTTATTGGCATTAAATTAGATTCAGTTCACCGTGTAGTGCTTGGTCTGAGCGGAAGTAATTCAATTTCAGCTTTTGCACATGCGTGCTGTGAACATGAGAGGCTAGTCCTCTTTATTTCCTTCCGACATAGGGACAGAACGCTAAAGTTAGCGCTCCGTGCTGCAACAAACACAACATGGCGTAGGTAGTACACAACACGCGCTTCCTAATTCGCCAGTTGTTCCCGATAGAATAATTATTTCTATCTTGCTTTGTTTTACTCTTTTGTTTGCCTATTTTCTCAAGTTTTGTCCAAAGCACAACACCTAACTTAGCAACAACATTTTAATGATCAGAGGGGTTAGTTATGAGTTTCTCTTGTCTGTTTTAACGTTACAATACAAATGAAAATTACAGAGAAACATTTTCGGGTGTGAAATTTGTAGTGAAGATGAAATTACCAAAGCAAGAACAAAACTTAAATATTGGAATTAGGGCTTTATATTATAGGACCTGTTGCTAAAGACGATTCCTGAAACGCTTTGAGATTTTGCGGACAATATGTCGGATCTCATTTGATTTATTTCTTAAAACCAAACAGCGATACTCTACAAGTCACTGAATAAGACATAATTAAAATCTCACAGTATTGCAAGTTTTTCTTTGTTTGTTACGGCTTACAAATTTTTGCAGGTTATTTAAAGCCAGAAAATATTTTTATGTTGTAAGAATATTTTCGAGATAATAATGATTTATGGACAAAAGTCCTAATAATTAACCCAGAGCTGGAGGGAAAAGGTGGGTTCATGCCTTTTCCATTGGTATTTTACGCGTAAATGAATATAACGAACACGGCCGAAATTGGAACTCGGCACTCCGATTTCCAATTCCGGTCTGTTATCCATGACACCACCCACACATCCAAGCTTACACCGTCTGATATTCCCAAGCCGTCCACCATCTAAGTACGGACCAGGCTCGACGTTACTTAACTTCGGTGATCGTATGTGAACTAGTGTTTCGATGTGATACGGCCGTAAGCTATCTATAACACCCATGCACCCATGCATTACAGCACCTGTTATTTGCAGGCGGTCACCCGTTTAGATACTGACCAGGCTCGATGTTACTTAACTTAGAGAGTAGAAATAGCAACCGTAACGAATTTACTTGTAAATAAGTTGAATGACTTCATATTAAGCATCTTAGTAAACACGAAATGTGTACTCTGTATTCGCCAAACCAAAAAGTTACCGTAGAAAGTTCCTGGAGATCCATATTGAAATGACAAACTGAAAATGGTGAAGATTTAATCCGTCATGGTTAATATATATATATATATATATATATGTATGTATGTATGTAATAAATAAAGCGCAGTGTACGTGTGTCCGTCCGCCCGTCTGTCCGTTTTTCGATCTCGGCGAATCATAAAAAAACTGATGTCACGAGTATTAACTACTGTAGTTACACGCAATTAAAAATTAGATGATTAGCTAATTTAAAGTTAAATTTAAATATCCAAGAATGTTTAAACAACGATTCTTTATTAAATGTGTAACTTTAATTTCGTTTTTTGCCGCAGTTGTAATTGATAAAAATTAAGCAGGATACGGTACAATGTACATATGCTTTTTTCTTTTCCTTTTTCTAACAGGCGTACTGTAACATATCCGAAATTCGGGTTCCCTAATGTTTTTTAAGAGTGACTGAAAAGATCATAAAAAATGATTTAAAAAGAAAATAAAAATTGCGCACAAAATAAATGTAAACAAACTACGGATATTGATTGCGTATACGAAGAAAGATTTTGCCGAATTAAGTTGTCGAATAAAGATAAAATAATTTTATTATTTCTAATTTCTTGTAACTTTTATGTACATAAGACGATGAAGGTAAAAGATCGAAGGCCCAAAAGCTCTCCGCAGGCTACAGCATAAAGAACACTCGAAAGACGGCTTCGAGGCTAATTCGGAATCAGTTGAATTATAGCAATTCAAGGCGAGGAATGAGAGATTCTGAAATGTTCATTATGACTAAACTAAATATTAGTCTTATGCATAATGTTAATACCTGAAATGAGAAATTGTAACTCAGGCCTGTAAGATAAATTGAAGAAATGAAACAAATTTAAAAAGCAGGAAAATGTATAAATTTCACTAATAATTTTGAAGTGGCGATAGTGAAGCTAGCAACACGCAATCGGTTTTTTAATCAAACGAAGAGAAAATCCCGGATGAATTTGAACAGTTTGGTTTGAACAGGGCGACTAGGATGATTGTGATCATGATCTGCATCGGCAGATCGTAGGCTCTGCTGAGAAAACAGTTGTCTAAAGACTGGAACCAGATAATTTTTGAAGATGAATAAATATAACCAGAAAAACATAGATAGATAGATAGATAGATAGATAGATAAAATAAGCAGTGAAAGAGACATATGAACAGAAGGAGAAATATGCAGAGAAAATAGAAAAATTAGAGAAAATATGAAAGATTAGATAAATAAATAGATAGATAGATAGATAGATAGATAGATAGATAGATAGATAGATAGAAACTGAGATACATAGATGTATAGATAGATATGAAGAAACTGATAGATAGATAGATAGATAGATAGATAGATAGATAGATAGATAGATAGATAGAAACTGAGATACATAGATGGATAGATAGATATGAAGAAACTGATAGATAGATAGATAGATAGATAGATAGATAGATAGATAGATAGATAGATATGCGCAAACACGGGGAGACAGATATGAACAGAAAGTGAGATAAATACACGGAAACAAATAGAGAAAAATACACATATGAACACTTAGAAAGATAGATAGTAAGGTATTAAGAGACTGATATATATATATATATATATATATACATATATATATATATATGTGTGTGTGTGTGTGTTGGTGTGTATGTGGGGGAACGTGTGTTCGTGTGTGTATACATGTGTGTACATATATATATATATGAACAAACTGACATAAATATATATATGTGTGTGTGTGTATATACACGTGTATATATATATATATATATATATATATATATATATATATATATATATGAACATATACGAACAAACTAGCTAGCTATTTATCTTCGTCTACTTAGCTAACTCTATATGTATATATGAATTGAAATAACCAGACATACAGACAGACAGATGGATAGATAGATAGATAGATAGATAGATAGATAGATAGATAGATAGATAGATATGCGCAAACACTGAAAGAGACATATATGAACAGAAAGTGATATATAGATAGATATACATAGGCAAATATATAGATTGAGATACAAACACATATAAACAGACTTAGCAAGATAGGTATATAGGAAGAGAGTGGTTTATATATATATATATATATATATATATATATATATATATATATATATGAACTAATGAACTGACGCTAAAAGAGACACATATGAATCTACTTAGATAGATAGACAGATGGACAGGCATTAACAGATTGAGATAAATATTCCCTAAACAATGTGAGAGTGTACTATTTCACAAATAAGTTCGCAAAGATTGTAAAGCGCCAATCTATCTTTTAAAGAAACGTCAACTTTGAAAGTGACAACAAACGAAATGAATAGGCATGTACGTGCATGTCATTAACTGCTGGGAATCGCATAATATACTGAGTCCACTCAGATGTGCGCAACAAGCGGCGGCTAAATGTAACGTGCGGTAAGAAACATCAAATCTTCATTAGTTGAAGCGATCATCTTGAAGCACGTCACGATCTGTGTTATTCGCATTTGAAGTCGGCTTCCGCCGGCGTGATCCTATCCATGCCTCCACATAAGTAGTACTCATCAGAAAGAGAAATGTGTAAATTTTCAAAGACAAAATAAATGACCGATTCTTGGTACTTCCGGCCTGGCAAATCTGATGTCTTCATTACCATTCCAACAATATCTACCATTCCAACATTATCTTTCTATTTATCTATGGGCAACTACCATAGAGAGACGATCGCTTCACAAGCTAATTTGCTACTGCCGAGAGATAGATGTCAAATGAGTCCTCAAAAAAGATTAGCCTTGAGCCATATCTGGCTAATCCAGTAGTTTTTGAGATTTTGCGAAGCTCACACATCTTCGAGGTTGCAAAATCCTCGTGCTGCTTCGAGATTTAGAAAACATTCTCGTGACCCTTAGAGATTTCAAAATCCATACCGTGCCTCTTTGAAATTTTAAAATACTTCTCGTACCTGTTCGAGATTTGAAAATTATTCTCGTGCTCCTATGAGATTACAAAATCCTTCTCGCGCTCCTTAATCTTAAGACAAAGAATAAAGTTAGAATTATGAAAATTTAACGTTCTTCTTTTATATACCAAATCCTTAAGGATATAGATGACCATGGCTCTCCACAACTTCCTGTATTCTGTTGCTATAATTTTAGGCAATTATTTTTCCTCTTTATGTTTTTAACCATCTAGGCACAAAAAATTCGTTAAATAGATTACTCTTTTATCTTAAGACAAAATTCAGAGACGGATATGCAAAGTCTACAGCCACTTTCTCACAGACGTGCCATCTCTTCCCCCTGTCTTTTCTACAAATACTTTCACGGTAACTGCTTTGACGAGCTACTTTCGCTGGTACCCAAACTGCATGAATTTAAACGTGCTACTAAGTTGGCATTTCGGTCCCACCCTTTCACTGTCGAAACGGTTAAATGTAGCCGTCTTCTTTTACTCCAGTAGATTCATGTCTCGCACTCCCTTCCTCTTACTTGTTTCCTTGATAGCTATAATCTTCAATTATTCAAATGCAATGTCAATCGACATCTTCAGATACCAGCCCTTCTCTTCATCCTTTCCTCTATCACGCCTCTTTAGTCTTACTGTCACTTTCTGTAACCCCCTTGCGTGCCTTCCTTAAAAAAAATAAAAACAAACAAAAAAAAACACGAAAAAGTATGTCCTGTCAGTGGCACATTCCTTAAGCCGTCTTTCTTCATTAAGCGTCTTAAGTTACAACTCTCTCTCTGATTTTAAGTTAATGCTTTCTTAAAATTCCAATTCAGATGATATATTGCGCAAACAGGTGATTTTTTTAGAATTTAAGCATTTTTGAGATGATGATTTTCTTATAAAGTTATACTAATTAACCCATAAATGTAGGAGAAGAAGTGAATTAATATCTTTCTACAAGAGTATTTGCGCATCAATGAATGTAACTTACGCGACTGGTATTAGAACTCAGCTCTGCGATCTTCAATTCTGAGTCGTTATTCATTGGTATAATATATCCGCATATCCAAGCCTACAACACCTAGTATTTCTAAGCGGTCACCCATCTAGGTACTGAACAGACACGTTGTTGCTTAACGTTGATGATCGTACGGTATTTACCCGACCTCATCGTAGGATGAGGCACAAATTCCTCCTAGACCCTGCATGCACGAGGTCAGGCTGGCCTACCACCCCAGATGAGACTCTGCCCTTCAGCATAGCCACGTCTGGTTTCCTCTCTGCCCGAAAGGAGTTCGACAAGTCAGCCACAAGCCTGGAAGCAAACTGCACTGGGAAAAGTTACTATATATATATATATATATATATATATATATATATATATATATATATATATATATATATATATATATATATATATATATATATATATATATATATGCCTCTGTAACTAAGTACAGATGCTTATTATATATACCTCTGCCTGATTCATCTCTGAAAGCGGTTTTAAAATTTCATGTCGGATGATCGAAATGTCGCTGCTTGTCAAAGGACCATCACGCTAAAAAAGCGGTTCCCGTACAATCATCAACGTTAAGCAACAACGAGCCAGTTCAATAGCTAGATGGGTGACCGCTGAGAAATACTAGGTGTTGTATGTGTTTGAATTTTCTTTTTCCTTTCACAACCTAAAAATTCAAACATTCATTTTAGGAGAACCGAATTTTTGGGTGATTATCTTGCGTTTAGTCTGTCATCACGGTGGACATTTATAGATAGATAGCATATATATATATATATATATATATATATATATATATATATATATAGATAGATAGATAGATAGATAGAGAGAGAGAGATTAGAATATCTTTATAGATAAAAGAATGATCTAACATTTTTGACATTTATCTCTTTCAGAATATTCATATCCATCTATCTATCTATCTATCTATCTATCCATTAGTGTCTGTAATTTATTTGTTATTATCTGTTCATTATCTATCTATCTATCTATCTATCTATCTATCTAGCATTGTTGACTATCTATCTATCTATCTAGCATTGTTCACTATCTATCTATCTATCTATCTATCTATCTATCTAGCATTGTTCACTATCTATCTATCTATCTATCTATCTAGTATAAGCTATCTATAATCTATCTAGCCATATATATTTTTAATCTCTCTATTTACATCGGTACGTATATAGGTGCTGGATTAATAATCTATTTATTTTTCTTTCTTTGTTTTCGTTATATATTCTTTGTTCAACAGTAGGAATACAGTCACGTGAGTGTTTTTCATTATAAATATCCCTTCCTGAATTTACACGCACACAGACACACAAACCTAACAACAAATCCTAGTAACCCAAACAACTAAAATTATTAACCCTAAAAATAGAAAAATAACTTCACCATTTAAGCACTAGTTTATTAATAACAAAGCACGGAAATAAATTTCTATGTATATATGCGCACGTACGTATACCTATATACGCGCGTGCATAAATGTACCCGCGTGCGTATACATAAGCATATAAATACAAACATATGCACATAAATTCAAACAATAAGAAATAAAAATTTAATTATAAATCTAGCCTCCTACAATTAATGCTTAAGATACCACCAAACCAAATTAAAAAAAACAAAAAACGAAATAATAGTCTAGTGTAGTTATATGAATATAAGTATATGCGTTTGAGTACATGTATATACATGTTAAAATGTTATATGAACTAAAATACATACATCTGTATAAATATGTCTCTGTATGTTAGAGTCTCATCCCAAGCAAACACAGAAGAAAATTCCACTACACACAAATAATCAAACACAATAACCATGAATAGATGCTATTTTAAAAAATAAGTCAGTTTGTCTGATGATGGGAAAAGCGTGAAACCAAGAGTTCCAAACTAATATCCATACAACTGAATATATATATATATATATATATATATATATATATATATATATATATATATAGAGAGAGAGAGAGAGAGAGAGAGAGAGAGTCGAGAAGAAACCTCCACAGAATGCAGAAAGCACTGGACGGCCGTTTCATCCTATATTCGGGACTCATCAGCAGTGCGCATCCACTTAACCATAATTAAGTAATTGAATATTTAGTATGGCGTTTGCCTCCTATCGTAACTGTTCGGGTTTCAAATCTCGGTAGTGGATGCGGACTGCTGATGAGTCCCAAATATAAGACGAAACGGCCGTCCAGTGATTTCTGCATTCTGTTTAGGTTTCTATCAGACTCGATGAATTACTTAATTATGATATATATTAAACTTGTCTTTTTGTTTTTTTTTTAAATATATTATTATCTCAGCACCGAAATTTCATTGTTTCAAAGTTCAATACAAATACAGTCATAAAAATTAAACGTAAAATACAAAGTTTCGTTCCATTATCAAGCGATGCTAATATTATACTCTACTGCTGTATCATGCACTTTTATTAAAAATAAAAATAAATGCTAAGACTACTGAATTATAAATCTCCTTGTTCATTCATATTATTTCAATATATATATATATATATATATATATATATATATATATATATATATATATATATACATATATATATATATATATATAAATATAAATATATATATATATATATATATATATATATATATATATATATATATATATATATATATATATATATATATATATATATATAAGTATATGATGGGTGTATGGGAATAAATTCAATAACCAAAAAATTACTATTCTTAAAAGAGTGCTCAATACAGAGTAGAGCGAATATAATTAATTATTTAAAAATTATAACATAAATATGTTATAAAATTACTACAAAAATAGCCATCTTGTTTCAACATCTCTGGTGTCTTATCAAGTGATGTTGTTGAATGTAGATTGTAGAAATTTATGTTATAATTTTTAAATAAATAATTACATATATATATATATATATTATTATTATTATTATTATTATTATTAGATCGCATGAGCAAATAAAAGAAGGAAGAAAGGAAGGAAGTAGTACAAAGTAATAAAGAAATAAAGGAAGGAGGGAAAGAGGATAGAAGGAAGGAAGGGGAGAAAGAAGAAAGAAAGGAAGAAAAAATAAGGAAATATCACGAATGAAAGAAAAAAAGAAAGTGCTCAAGAAGGATAAACGAAGGAAGGAAGGAAGGAAGGAAGGAAGGAAGGATAAAAAAATCTAAATAAAAAAGCCCCTTGTCTGTCGTATTTAATGAAATGTACATATATATATATATATATATATATATATATATATATATATGATCCAGAACCCTGTTAAAGGGGTTATGGTGAAATAGCTTATTGCATGGAATCTTAACGTGGTCTGTTTTTTATTCAAATATATATATATATATATATATATATATATATATATATATATATCCTATATATATATATATATATATATATATATATCTTCTATCCTCGAGGGAATTTATATATATATATATATTTATATATATATATATATATATATATATATATATATATATATATATATATATATATATATAACACACCAACAAAGTTTGTTCACTCTTAATAAAATCTGACCACCAGCAAATTACTGGGAGAACAACGTGAAATTTGAGCATTGCTTTGGAGAGAATTCTGAAAATTAAATATATAACATTCATACTGAATATATAAATCAAAATTACAACGACTTATCTTCTAACTTGAAATTTTGTAGACACAATTTCGCACGTCGGGGTTAAGATATATCTACTGAATTCATTAACATATATTACATCTCTTTTGAAATAGGTTACCTTAAAACGTTAATTAGTGACGCTATTTGTGTTTAAATTTTTTTTTTTTAAAGGGCTGGCCTCGATTTTGCTTGTCTTCTAGGGCAGGAATCGGCAACCTCCGACACGCCTGACACACGTCGCGCGCCAAGCAGTTTCCAATGTCACGCAGCCGCAAATGACATCACGAAGTCTGAACCAATAACTACTACAACGCAAAGATATTAAGCTGTTTAAATTTAAATATATACTAAAGTATATATACTATATATTACTATATAAAATATATTGTAGAACAGGTATATTGAACTTAACTTGTATAAAAATACGTATGCTGTTGGCACACTGAATGATTTTAAAACTCTAAGTCAACACATAGTTAGCAAAAGGTTTCCGATCTCTGTTCTAATCTACTAATTTATAGGAACGGGAACAATCTATCCTCTTAAATAAAATATAACTAGCAGCATGGCCCGGCGTTGCCCGGCGTTGCCCGGCGTTGCCCGTGCTTGATTAAAAAATCGTACGACTCATACAGCAATCGCTATCCTTTGACTTAAAATATTTTTGCCCTTCCTTGCCTTTAAAGGAGTGCCCTTTGCCGTGCTGATGTTGTTACATGCCTTACTTCTTGCCTATATCACACTGCGAATTTTTTCTAAGCTCTATACTAAACAGTAAAACTGTTACGAAAAAAGAACTAAACAAAATGAACACAAAACGATCAGCTTTAAAAAAGGACGCGTAACTGTAAAAAAAACGAATGAAAAAAGAATGTTAACAACAAATACTTTTTCACACCCAACCCAGTTCTGCGGAATCAGAATCAACGTTGAGTTTAAGCAAGCGAATGAGCCAATTAGAATAAAGTGCGATGCAGATTTAAATTTTTCCCACTTGTGACGAATGCAGCTATCGATTTTTTTTTTTTGCATGCTAGTTAACATTCGTGTCAGGCAGCTGTTGGCTTTCACGCTGGCCAATAGAATCTTCCTGCCTATTAGTGGCATCCAGCTATTGGCTCTCACTCTGGCAGCAAACTACATGAAAACTGCCGTAGAAACATTGATTGTTTCCACTATCGATAGGAGTTGGGAAATGCAAAGTCGGTCTTGTCCTTCCCGCTAACTTGGAGCATGTGCATGTAAATTTTGGTGCAAATCCATCGAAAATATAACCCCCTGAAAAGAGGGCACAGTACCACGAAACTCCGGAGTCTTGGACATAACAACAAGGATTGATATGGGCAATTACAGTGAATTCTTTGGTATATCTGTTCTTATATATATATATATATATATATATATATATATATATATATATATGTGTGTGTGTGTGACCACTCGTATCTGACTGTTTTTTCATTTTTGTTTTATAGGCTGGGCGTTAAGATAGAGCGAGTTCAAGAGATGGATCATGGCCAGAAATGGTGCAAGATTCATAGCAAGGAATGACTGAACGTTCCAGAAGCCGTTATTATTAACAGGCATTTCACTGAATTGTGCCAATCAATTTTTCTTGTCAGAATTCATTTTACATATTTATAAGTGTACCATTCGTCCCCGCATTAATTATTGCTGCTATATCTGCTCTGCTTTTCCTATTATATATCTGGGGATTCTTGACAAAAATCAAAGAATGACCTGCAATGCTGTCGGTCTCGACCTGGCAGCCTATAAAACAAAATATGACTGAACAGGTGTCTGTGTCAAAGATTAGATATTTACCCTAAAAGACAGGCAGATACGAGCCTCCAGACAAACACACACACACACACACACACACACACACACACACACACACACACACACACACACAGAGAGACACACATCTCAAGATTGCTCTTTCTGCCCCGACAGAGTTAGACATAATCGGACTTGAAACTGCAAAGTAGCAGATATCTAGACAGAACAAATTTAAAATTTAGTTTTCGTCAATAATTAACGCATTTATCTAGCAGAATTTAAAATATATATCTGTGGAGAATTCTTAACATATTGACTTCTCGGAAATTAGTCAATATATATATATATATATATATATATATATATATATATATATGACAAACTGAAAAGGATTTTTGTGACGTGTTTCGTCTGTTAGGATTTCATCGGACTTGGATTTGATAACGTTGCCACTTCTACGCATGCGCATGAAACGAGAGATGCAGGTAGTTTCCAGTGTGCAATCTTAGGCAGGATCTTTATGGAGCTGCTTATTCTTATATTAAACAGCAACCGACCCCAAAATTGAATAAATAGCTTTAATTATCTTCCCAAACCAAAACAAAACAAAACCATTAAATAAGCGATTATAAACAAACTTTTACTACGTTAAAAAAACACCGAATAAAATAAAAAAATAAGTAACTAAAGAGATAAAAATAAAAAATAAAAATAAAAAATGAAATTAAATAAAAACAAGTAAAATGAATTAACCCAAATAAATAAATAAACAAAAAATGATTTCCGGCAAAATAACCGCTAAAATAGACTACCGCAATGCAACACCGACCCGTATATATAAAAAGCCGAAAAAAAAAAAAACAACAGTCGTGACCTGACGATTGCGTCTAGCATGAAACAGCCTGTTGACTTCAATGTTCACTTTTTATATATATATATATATATATATATATATATATATATATATATATATACAGGTACAATGGACTTTTTATCTATCAACTAGAAAACTTTATGTAGGTAGCCGAACGTACATATAACTAGTTAGCATATTAAATTACCTCCCCTCCACTTCTGCTTTTTCTTCTTAGGAATGTTGAATGACAGACTTCTGCACATTTTACAAAATAATGTAACAATTTGTATCTATTTACAAGGAAATAGTCTAGGATTTATATGCAGAAAACTTCATCTCATGACTTATATAAAAAATTTTTTTTCAGTGAATTTGAATTCAGCATAGGGCACATTTGATTGGTTAATCACGGTTAAACTCGCAATTCTTTTTAATTCTGCTTTTTGTTCTTGAAAAAAGAGGAAGTATTCTACTTTATGAAATTAAAATAATAATATGATTATAATCGTTCAATCGCTATGTGGCACCATTTACGAGGCAGAGAAAGAAAGAGAAAGAAAAGAAGGCAGAAAGAAATGCGAGACGGATCATAGGTGATAAGCGAACACACACACGGCTAAGAGGCAATTAAAAAAAGGGTTATTTTGATAACTGGCAAATGGCGAAAGAGTGTCATTACAATGACAATGAGATTTGAGTGAGTAGGGAAGTGTTATTTAAGGATATGAAAACGAACTATTGGTACGGGAAGGCATCTTATTATCAACACAGACCACCGGCCAAGGGAAAAATTCAAGTGAAAATGTTATTTCGATAAGTGACGAAAAGAAACAGGCGACTAAAAAAAGACTTTGGACAGATATGAAAATTAAAGGCCACCTACTAGTAATCGTTGACCGATTTTCCTACTTGGCCTGCGCGAATGGAATTATGTTATCAAGAAATGTTCGCCAAAGAAAGTCCACTTGAAAACGTTAATTTTGATAATTGACAAAACACAGGTGTAGCTACAGAGCCTAGTTAGATATGGAAAATTAAAATCCCACACAAGCAGTCTCGCTAACTAAATTCTTTTCGACAAAACAACTTTTGCCTGCGGTAATAAATTTATGTTATCAGGAATATGTGCCGAAGGAAAATGGGTGGGGACCCAGGGGTGTTTTTCTGTCTTCCTTGGAGACGTCAGACTGACTGAAAACTTGGGGATAATTCTTTTTTGAGGCCATGTTAAAAATACCAACCATCTTGATAAATTAGCGATAAAATACCTGACGTAAGCCACGTGTAGAACAAGAATTATGACCCCATTGTTCATATTTTCCCGTTGTTGGCCAGAGAAATGATACGGCGATTAAGGAAGAAAAGGAAAAGCAAAATATAATTTTTTTTTAGTTAAGCAAGGTATTTTATTTTTCCGAAACAAAGCCGCGGATTGTTCACGTCCGACTAAGACATCATTGGTCAAGTGGTGATCACGTGACGCACGAAGGAGGAGGAAAGATACCCGACCAAGACCTCATTGGCCGAGAGTGATCACGTGACGCACGAAGAAGGCTGTCGACGCCCCATCCAGAGTGTAAGTATGAGAAGCTGCTACGAAGAAGTGGGGAGGGCAGTTCACGCCCCTCAGAAGTATGGTGAGAATGTGGGAGTGAGAAAAAGTTACCAAAAATGGAAAAGAGTGGAAAATCCCTAACCAGAAATAAAAGAGGTGGATATGTATTTAGAATTATCGGGGAACTCCCCGACGCCAACAGACCCACCCCGGTTTTGGTCGGCGTCAATAAAAGCTAGGCCCCAACAGGCAGAAATCAGTTCGGGCCCTGGCGGCAGAGATGAGTGTCCAGAAACTTTGGGCCCTGGCGGCAGAGATGAGTGTCCAGAGAGTTCGAGCTCCAGTTTCCAGAGTTGAAGCCGCCTCGAGATAGCTGACCAAGATTCACGCAAAATTCCGGACTCCTCTTCAACCAAGAACAATTATTTTGAAGAGCGACTTAGGACCAGACCACCGAAATAAGTTTTTTCGACTTTCGTCCAAAGACACACCGAAACACCAATTTCTTAGAGAGCAAACAACTTGAAGCGTTAAAACTTGCCTAGCGAAAACGACGTGTCACAATCCACAGAACGGGTCGGGAGATAGATGCAGTCCTATGTATCGAACAACTAGACATAAAGTTTGTTACCTTTTTCTTTGATACTTTGAACTTTTTGAGTTTTCATTTTATTTTCTTTTATGCATATTTGTGTGTTATCACCCCTGTTTAACTCAATTTGCATTACGGCCCCAACCACTGTTTGATCTCGTCTGTCTAAGATCAATTCACAACGTGGGTAGGCAGAATGGAGATCAATGCAGTTACCTTGGTAACCAGGCGTTGGAAGCGAGTTGGGAACGACGAGGCTGATATCAAATCTAACCAGATTCCCACCCGAATCACCAAAAGGTTAGAACGTCACATTTGGGTGCCGCGACCGATACCAAGCCAGTTGGTCGTCACAGGACGAGACAACACGGCTGACGCGACAGGCGGACGTCACGTTTGGAGCAGCGACACCCGGACGGAGCAGCGAGAAGCGAACAGCTGGCGCCGCGGCGAAGACGTCACAAGTGGTGCTGTTTGAGGACGTCACAACTGGCGCCGTGGTAGATCAGGATAGAACGTCACAGTTGGCGCTGCGACCGGGGGACGACGTCACAGCCAGTAATTTGTCATCGCCCGAGAAGACATATTTGTAGTGTTGAAAATAATTGTAATTGTGTAGCGATTTTTACCATGTTTTTTGTCTTAATATACTTATATATATATATATATATATATATATATATATATATATATATGTGTGTGTGTGTGTGTGTGTGTGTGTGTGTGTGTGTGTTTATATATATATATATATATAGATACATACATTCATATATATATATATATATATTTATATATATATATATATATATATGTATGTATGTATATCTATCTATCTATCTATCTATTAGTGCAAGATCTAAAAGGTCAGCCAATCTAACAGTGATCTCATCTTACAATCCTCTCTCTTGTTCCATATGTGGCCTCTTTTGTAAATCACTAGCGGGACTTCAATGCCACTTAAGAATATCTCACAAAATTTCATAACTGAATCAACTAAACTGTCATATCCTCATACGACGAAAACGACAGGGGAGTCCATTATTCACGTGATTAGAATTTCGAACCGAACTATTTTTTTTGTCCACTGGGATAGATTGTTCTAGTTCCATGTGTCATGTCTCTTCCAGATGTCTCAGTAATTTCCCTTTAATATAACTCTCCAGTTTTTAGTCCCCCACTTCTGTGGCCTGGTATTGAACTTAAAAACTCTTTTGGTCTAAGTGGATAAAGGCGTTTGTTAGTCAGCTGGTCAGCTTACCCTGGAGATCCGTTTAGAACAAACCTTGGTAGGTTGTTACTGGTTCTTTAGTATTTCTTTTATTTATCCCAGCTCTACTTAGCTTATTGAGCACTCTACATTTTAGCTTTATTACTCGCTTGGGTTTTTTTCTTTTGACTAAAAACTTAAGGCACTGGACGATTTGTTTCGTCTTGTCCGGATGTTACTAGTTCTTTTTTTTTTCCAGTTTTTTTCTTCGGGTACCAATTTATTTTGATAGACTTACAAGTTGTGCTATCCGAGGTTTTTTCCAACCGAGTATTACTAGTAATATATATATAAATAAATATAATAATAAATATAGAAATAAATTGAATAAACATATATATGTTTTTTCTCAATAATTTTGTAGTTTTGAAACTTAATAGTGATTAAATTTGGATTATAAAATTGCCAGTTTTTAATTTTAATATTAAATTTTATCATATAATTTTATAATTATTGGTTAGTATAAATTATTTTTAATATTACCCGTATTTTAAAGATCTGAATAGCTATTATAACATGATTTCGTTGTCAAGCTTCTGAATCTTTCTATACTTGGTTTTTGATTGGTTATTCTAGCTTTTGTAACAATGATTCCCCCTATCGTTAATTAATCTGAAACTTTTAAAACCATTTATGTTATCTTGAACATCATCACTTGATAAGACACCGGGTGTGTTGAAACAAATTGGCTATTTTTGTAGTGATTTTATAACATACTTATGTTATAATTTTTTTATAAATAATTATATATATATATATATATATATATATATATATATTCACACGCACACACACACACACACATATATATATATATTCAGCTGTATGGATATTAGTTTGTAATCCTGTGAAAAATAAAACAGTTTGTTTGATGATAGCTTGCTTCGGCAATTAGTTGGAGATTCGTCTCCAGCTAAGCTAGTCGAAGTCTCAGCCTTCGAGAGGAAAGGAGCCCAGCCGAGGCTATGCTGAAGTGCAGAGTCTCGTCTGGGAAGGTAGAGAGCTACCCGACGCCGTCTTTTTACGGAGTCTACGGGGAATTTTTGCCGGAGCCTACGGGCTTGGTTTTGCCCCGCATTAAATAACGGCATTGTGCCACATCCTGCCTCGCGAGGTGTTGAGGTAAATAACCTTACAAGTTCTATCCGAGGTTTTTTCCAACGGAATATTACTAGTAGTATAATATGTATGTATATTATATATAATATCCATACAGCTGAATATATATATATATATATATATATATATATATATACATGAATTTTGTTTTAGCTGTGTATTTAAAACCCAGTAATTTTAAAAGTTACTCCAAAAATTCGTTTGAGGATGAAATGGAACTAATGTCTTTAATTTAATTACAAAATCAAATTCGGGGCTTTTAGCTTCCATTTTTGAAACATGGTTAGAATTGTGTAGCGAAAAAAAACATATTTTAAATCAATTAAAGTATAATATTAATGCTCTGTAAATTTACATTGAGCACTATATTGTAAAAATAAAAATATCTATAGGAACACCGGATTATATATCATGCTGTTTTTTATATATATATATATATATATATATATATATATATATATATATATATATTCAGCTGTATGGATATTAGTTTGTGACCCCGCAAAAAATAAACCAGTTTGTTTGATAATAGCCAAAGCGTGAAACCTAGGGACACAAACTATTATCCATACAAATGAATATGTTAACACTATCACTAATATTGACCAATTCCACTAAGTACTAATATATATATATATATATATATATATATATATATATATATATATATATATATGTATATGTGTGTGTGTGTGTGTGTGTGTGTGTGTGTGTGTGTGTGTGTGTGTGTAAAATCGAAAATCACCTCATATGGCGTATAAGCTTATTTCGGCAGACGAAAATATAGGTCGCCTGTCTTATCAAGTTTGTGACTGAAGTAGGATATTTGCTTTGTTATAATAAATACATTGAGCTATTTTTGTGGATCAGTTTTAATATTTTATATTGCTACGATCCACTTGGAGTATATACCAACGGATCTGTTACCTTTACCATATATATATATATATATATATATATATATATATATATATATATATATATATATATATGTGTGTGTGTGTGTGTGTGTGTGTGTGTGTGCGTGTGTGTGTGTGTGTGTGTATGTATAATGGAGTGTCAAAAATTATAAGTCATTAATTGCAGAAAATAGGAATATTGGATTAAATTAAGCACAATCTGTCTAAGCATTAGCGCACAGATGACATGTCACAAACGCCCGAAATCTGACAATTGAGAATTGACAGACAGGAGATTAAGGCATTTTATTTTCTTCCATCCTTTCCTTTTTCTTCCTTTCTTTTTTTCTTTCTTAAGAAAAAATTAAAAAAAAAATTCTTAGTGATCTGTTCATTCAATTACACTCTGAAGTCCATATGGACTAACCCTCACTGTTACTATATATATATATATATATATATATATATATATATTATGCACATTTCTCTCTCTTACTTGTGTTTGATTATTTGGAGGGGGAGATATTTTCTTGTGTTTGTTCGGGATGACACTATCACATCGAAAATTTACCCTCTCCACCATATACAAATAATGAAACAAAAATAAGCATAAATAGATAAACTTTATAAAAAAATAAACCAGTTTGTCTGATGATCGGAAAAGCGTGAAACCCTGGGTTACAACTGAATATATTAGCTCTGTCAGAGATATTGAGCACTTTCAACTAAGTACCGCGCATATATATATATATATATATATATATATATATATATATATATATATATATATATATATATATATATATATATATATATATGCCCTGAAGATTGCTTTCAAGCATGAAACAGGCATTCGCCGTTTGGTCTTGATCACTTTTATATTTATTTTTCTCTTTCTCTCTTTTATATATATATATATATATATATATATATATATAATATAAAAGCCCAAACACTAATATTCCATGGTTATAATTTATTACATTGGAATCGTAATCACGATCCAATTCATCAGACCAACCAATTCAAAAGAAATCCGAAAATATATCTATATATATGTATATAGTTACATATACTTACATACATACGTACATACATACATACATATATATATATATATATATATATATATATATATATATATAATAGAGAAATCCTAAATTACCCATGAGAATACATATTCCAACCAACTCTTTAATATGTTGTCATTTTTCGACTCAGATAGTCTCTCGATATGAAATCAGAAACTTGAAAATTTAACATTTAAAAAGAAGATAGAAATATATATATGCTCTGTTATAATAAATACATTGAGCTCTTTTTTGTTGATCACTTTTAGTATTTTATATTATTAGGATTTACTTGGATTATATAACAATCTATTATCACCCTTATATATATATATATATATATATATATATATATATATATATATATATTATCGTTCACTTTATTTCATTCTTTCGTTGTCTTGTTCATTTCTCATTTTCATTCTCGCCATTCTTTAGGTCTTTTTCTTTTTTCAATTCTTTTCTTCATTCAGATTTTTCCATTTTTTCCTCCGTTTCTCCTTCTTGACTTTGTTTTTTCTTTCATTCGTGCTATTTCATTATTTTTTTGTTCTTTTCTTTCTTTCGTTCTGTTCCCTTTCTTTCTTTCTTTCTTTCTTTCTTTCCTCCTTCCCTCGTTTCTTTATTTCTTTTTACTCCTTCCTTCCTTCCTTCCTTCCTTCCTTCCTTCCTTCCTCCTCTACCTTTCTTTCGTTCTGTTCCCTTTCTTTCTTTCTTTCTTTCTTTCTTTCTTTCTTTCTTTCTTTCTTTCTTTCTATCCTCCTTCCCTCGTTTCTTTATTTTTTTACTCCCTTCCTTCCTTCCTTCTTCCTTCCTTCCTTCCTTCCTTCCTTCCTTCCCTTTCGTTTCTGTTATTTCTTTCTTTCTTTTTTTTATCCTCCTTCGTTTCTTTATTTCTTTTTACTCCTTCCTTTCCTTCCTTCCTTCCTTCCTTCCTTCCTTACCTTTCTTTTGTTCTGTTCCCTTTCTTTCTTTCTTTCTTTCTTTCTTTCTTTCTTTCTTTCTTTCTTTTCTTTGTTCTGTAGCTGTACATCCTTGAATCTATGTTTCTCAATACTTATCCACGCACTTAGCTACCCAGTAACTCAGTCAACCAAATTTGCACCCACGTGCCGCCACACTCTGTTCCCCCTGCCGACAACCTGCAGCCTGACAAGATCATTATTATTATATCTTTATTAATTATTAAGGATAAATCGATCAATGCGTTAATGTGAAATCGATTAATATAATTCAAGGCTGACAGTGTCGCCAGGCGTGCTGTCAGTCGATATTTAAGTAATGTGGCGGGGGGGGGAGAGGAGGGGGCGAACACAATATGGGTTGATGAAACGGGTGGTTGACTGTGAACACAGAGGGTGGGAGAAAAGTTTATGGGGGTGAGGAAGGTGATGAGCAATTCTACCGATTCCGGGAAATGTGAATTTATGTAAACCGCTTATATTCAAACAAGAGATGAGGCGACAAGAAAGAGAAGGAATGTTATTTTTTTATTATTCATTTGCTTATATTTGTTTTTGTTTTTTGCTTTTTTTTCTTGTTGTTGTTGCATGTGTCAATCAGCTTAGAAATGAGCTTAGACTACTTAAGTTTACTTAATATGATTTCCTAATAATCAGAACCGGTTCCTTGTCACAGATGTAGATAGATATGAGCTCACACACATACACACACACACACACACACACATATATATATATATATATATATATATATATATATATATATATATATATATATGATATATTATATATATATATATATATATATATATATATATATATATAGAACAATATTGTGGGTAAAATGTATGAGAAAGTGGAAAAAGTTTTCTTGTGACATGTTTCGTCCTTAAGGATTTTATCAGACTAAATTTTAAGTTTTAGATTTTCTTTTTTTTTTATCTAGTCCATGTGTAAAGAAAAAGAAAACGAATCTAAATGAAATCGGCTAGATTAAAAGGAAAATCTAAAATTTAAAAATCCCAGCATCCTTCGTTCGTGCGCATGCGTAGTCATACCAACCATATCAAATCTAGTCTGATAAAGTCCTCAAGGATGAAACGCGTCACAAGAAAACTTTTTTCCACTCTGTCATTTTTCGCGCGCACACACGCGCACACACACACACACACACACACACACACACACACACACACATATATATATATATATATATATATATATATATATATATGTGTGTGTGTGTGTGTGGTGGACTCTCCCGTCGTATTCGACGTATGAGGGTTAGCAAGTCAGTTCCAAGAGCCAGACACCAGCACATATGATTTGATTATAGTACTGAAGGCTTTGTGCAAAACCAACCACTCTTTTTGAAGGACTGAATACAGAGACCTAGTGCCCTATGTGCCACAAGGTTTGGTTTGGTTTGGTTTGTTTCCAGCATATCAACACTAATGAGTTATTTAATGTCGACAACTTTTTTCCTGTTAATATTTTGTTTGTCAAAAATCTATTTCTAATCTAATAGTAATATTTTTTTTCCTCAAAAATATATAGCTAGTAATATTATTTTAAAAAATGTATTGCTGCTAATAGTTTTTTGTCTTCAGAGTTTTTTTTCTGGTAATAATTTTTTACAAAGCATTTCTGGTTTTAAAATCTATTTTTACACATTAATAATGCTTTTTACCTCAGTTTCGGAGTTAACTATTTGCCCATAGCTGGCACCCTAAAAGATGCTAACAGCCCGAGTAGGGATGTACCTGGGAATACCAGCAATTAAGAGGTGGTTCCACGCTCCTCGAAACCTCCTGATCAGAGGCCTTGCTGTTGGACGTAGTTTATCGTCTTACCCAGAACGCGGATGTAGTTTATCGTCATACCCAGGACGCACGTGACACAAGCTCCCCAAACAACCTTCCGCAAGTTTTGAATTCAGAGTTATCCTTCTCCTAGATCAGTTGCCATCCAATGCTATAGAACCTAATCTATCCTGCTAATTACGCATATCTGGAGGCCGAAGGAGAGAATGGTATTAGGACATAAGTGAATGTAATGGATTCGACTAGAATTCGAACTCGTCTCTCCGATTTCTTAATCCGAGCCACTATCCATTACTCCTCTAGGAAAATCTAGAAGAGGATTCATACCTTTCCCAAGGGTATTAGCACGTAAGTGAATGTAATGGATTCGACTAGAATTCGAACTCGTTTCTCCGATTCCTTAATCCGAGCCACTATCCATTACTCCTCTGGGAAAATCTAGAAGAGGATTCATATCTTTCCCAAGGGTATTAGCACGTAAGTGAATGTAATGGATTCGACTAGAATTCGAACTCGTCTCTCCGATTCCTTAATCCGAGCCACTATCCATTACTCCTCTGGGAAAATCTAGAAGAAGATTCATATCTTTCCCAAGGGTATTAGCACATAAGTGAATGTAATGGATTCGACTGGGATACGAACCCTCCGAAACCCTCCGAAACCCCCCGAAACCCTCCGAAACACTCCGAACCCTCCGAACCCCTCCGAAACCCCCCGAAACCCTCCGAAACCCTCCGAACCCCTCCGAAACCCTCCGAACCCTCCGAAACCCTCAGTCCTAGCCGTTACCCACTACTATTCTACCCACTATGAATATTATTTAAATTGTGATGACATATGGTCTGGTAAGTATATATGTATATCTTCCAAAAGATGAGGTAAGGGATTTAACCGCTTTCTGCTTATTTGCGATCGTGTATATTGGCTTTAATTAAAAAAGAACCAGGAATGTCTATCTTTTTAATTACTTTCATGTAATTTTTCTAATTTTGAATAAGTCAGTGAAAATGTGGATAAACTCTTTGAAGTTCATGTGTTATTGTTTTGTTCAGGAACTTTTGAACATGACAGTCGTCATCAAGAACGAATCAGGTATCATTGAATTTTTAAAAAAATATATCGTGTTATTTTTAGTGCGGTCTCGCTCCCAATAAACCGTTACATGACATCCCAAAAGACAATTTCAAATTTTTATCTTTCCTAAGAATACTAATACGTAGATAGAGGAATTCTGACTACGACACAGACACCATTATTTCGAGTGTAATACTCAACAGCTTATTCAAAAAGTAGAAAGATACAATAAAAAAATCAAATAGACTTTGTTTCATTTGAATAAAACGTGTTTGTATATATATATATATATATATATATATATATATATATATATATATATATATATATATATATATATATAGTCGAACCTAGAGAGCCAAACAAACCTACCTATCGTCAGGAAAACCTGGCTTTCCCTGACGATCCGCTTAGGTGAAACCTTGGTAGGTTTGTCTGGCTCTCTGGGTTTGACTAGGTCTGCTCTACTTTTGTACTGAGCACTTTTTTAGTTAGTTGATTACTCATATCGTTTTTTTTTCTTTGGGCTTTGGACCTGAATGCTGTACGATTATGTTCCTAGCTCTTTCTTTTTTTAAACCTTTTTTTCCTTCGAAATTGATTTGACCATTAGCAAATCAAGAAACCAAAGGTTTTTTCGAAAAGAGTGTGTTACATATATATATATATATATATATATATATATATATATATATATATATATATATATATATATATATATATAGTGAGTGAAATTGGGTAGACGGAACATATGGGGCTGGTGATAGTTGTGTTAGCACGAAGTCACAAGTCATCGTGACCGAGGGTTTGACTGTGCTTGTGGTGTTCAGATTGTTGATCCTTCTAGATAACACGCTGTTTCACAGAAACTGTACCTATAGTCTGCTTAGCATAGTTTCAGTATAAACCATAGATTGGCTCTGTGGGTGTTGGAGAAACAGAAATGTGCCTGAGGGAGAATCTGCGATAGGGATTGACGAGCCGCCCTTATAGACGGGTATCCTCGAATCCGAGTAGCCAGCTATTATATATATATATATATATATATATATATATATATATATATATATATATATATATATATATGTATGTATGTATGTATGTACTCACACACACACACACGTACATCGGGTCTAACAGAAAATTGTCCAATTCTTAGATTAAGCTTAGAAACGCTGTATCTTAGAAGTGATTAAATATATCTTACTGGAATTCGCCGAGGTTTCTGCAACACTACTGGACTCTACTCTGTGCAATAAGAATGTATTTAGCTCTAAGTTTAAATGATGATCCCTCTTGCTGTTGTGACCTTCTGATCAAGTTTTCCTCTCTACTGTCCCCTCTTTTTAAACTTATTCACGGTTCCGTTGATGGTTCTCGAATGGGCTTTGAAGATGAAAACCAGAATATGAATGTTTCTACCATTACTGAATATCTGAATGAATTTTTTCTCTCACCTTTGTTCAGTGTGGAAGACAGTAGGTCTGACAAGAAACAAATTACGAAGTTTGGACAATTTTATATTACATATATATATATATATATATATATATATATATATATATATATATATATATGTGTGTGTGTGTGTGTGTGTGTGTGTGTGTGTGTGTGATCTCCAAAATATTATGTCAGGACCCTCTACGAGTGCTACTAGTAACATGGTTAGATGACTCAACAGGTTTCCTAACTTAAAGTTCCTGGTTTGATCTGCATAGCTAAGCCTCCAGCCAATGTGGTGATTATGAATCACTGGGCGGAGGGCTTTATGGATTGAAGTCAACTGCCAGCTCGGACGGTTCACCTCAGTGGAATCAATAGCCACGTCTCCGTGACCGAGATGGGCCTACAAGCCTGAGTACACCAACTGCAGTTTAACCAGCCAGGTCTTCATGCCTAAGATATGTTACCAATTAATTAATCACTACTTGTATATTTAACCAAGAATGAAAGAATCTGGCCAGGTACCCTAATTGCCAGCGAACCTATGACCACACCCGTTCAAGGGACTGGCGATGACGAGGATGATGCTGAGGAATAGGTGTTAAACAGTTACCAAAAGAAACATATATATATAAACAAGTATCATGTTGATTTTACAAGGACATGAATGTTCTGGCGACTAGGAAAATAGAAATGTATGTGTTACGTGAATGGTTAAATAATATAAAACCTTATAGTCGTTTGTATTCCATACAAATAAGTGATTGGACCAGAAAATACATAGCTTAACAGGTAATGATTAGCGTGCTCTTTAATTTTCCCTGTTCGAGCTATGCAATTAATAATCGCCATTGCATTAATTGCATAATAATAAAGATTGTTTTTTTTTTTTTGTTTTTTTTAAAAAAGCAAATGTTTTATTTAGGATTAAATTGCTAACTTAGAGATGTGCGAAAATTCCCTACATTGAGTTATATTATTCAAAAATATCGTCGGCTTTCTTCAGGTGGTTGGAATGTCGAACTGAACTCTTTATTTCGCTCACTGGGGTAGACTGTTCTAGTTCCACTTGCCATGTTTTAATGGATGTCAGTTATCTCCTGTTAATTCCCCTCTCTAAGTTCTCCACTACCTTAACCTCTGAACATATGGCGCAGCGGATAATGGCGTTGGTTAGATCCAGTAACAGGACCCAAAGAATGTGAGTTCAATACCCGGTTAAGTGAAGAAGGCCTGGCTGGTCTTGCGGTGAAAGTCTGAACTAGTGGAATTATGGTATGTAGCGTTATGTACGTATGGCTATGTAGATCTGGGTGAACCCTAGTCCCACAAGAAATCGCCTTGAGTGTACAAAAGTTCATCATGTAAAGAAGTAAGAAAAATAAAAAAAAAGGTCATGAGATAAACTGTGGATTTACATTCCTTTAAGACTCATCACACTACTCATTCAAAATTATTTCTTTTCTTGACACACGCGTTAAGGATCTGTCATATAATTTATGTTTTCTAAACGAGACAGTATTGCAAATGTCCAGTGGATATGTGTTTATGTTTATGGAAAAGATGCACTTGATGTAATCAGTAGTGTTTATGACAATCCTTGAGAGAGATTGTTGATTGATTTGTTGATTAATTGATTTTTTCCCCGGTTTATCAACCCCTTGTGGGTTATTTAAAGTCGAGAACTGTTTTTTGGACTGTAAGGATAATTTTTTTATACCGGTTCTTTATTTAAGACAATGAATTTTGAAAATCCAAGGCTCCAAGGCATAGTTCCTATTTTAAAATTTTAATATTAATACTTACTATTTGGAACATAGCTAGGGGAGGCGATGAAGTTATTTGCGTTTCATTGGATATAACGCACCCCACTGGTATTCGAACTCTGCTCTCTGATTTCTTCTTCTGTACCACAATCCATTACACCAACCGCGGATCCCCTTGAGAGAAGAGGTAAGTTTACCTGAGAGGCATACTCTGCAGTGGAAAACCAGCTTCTTTTGCGAATATCGATGAGGGAAAACGGCATGATATTCACATTATAGAAACAAATATATAAATACTGCATACTGCAGGTCCTACCATGGCTCACCTGAAGTTGATCCATGATAGTACCAGCAGTTTTGTGCAATTTTTACGTAATGTCAAGTCTGTGCAATGTAACTGGCTGCATGACGTTACAGAAGATTGTTGCTTCCTAAAGGCCGCTTGCGTTGGCCAATAGAGATAAAACTTTCTATATAGAGCCACGTAAAATGAGACCGCGAATCAACGTCATGATGCCAAAAGAAAATCAATAAAATAGCACCACACAGAGTTTGGCAGAAAAACAAAGGTTTATGGTAACACACTTTGCAGAGAAAGGTCACAGGACCAGACGGAATTTATCTACAATTTCACCTTTATATGGCCCGGGGGCCACACGAGGTCGAGGGTCAATTAAACGTTTGGTTTATTGAAAAAAAGAAAAACATATATATATATATATAATATTTGGAAGATGAAACGAACACATCAGAGAACTCTTCCACAAAAGAGAAAAACTGCAATGCACAAAAATATGGAAGGGCCAAAAATATTAAAGTCTGAACTGAAATCACCACGAGCCAAACTGAACAAGACAAAGCAAGAGGACGAGATGCAATTGTAATACAGATGCTGGTAATTGTCACTGACAAATGAAATATAAATGAAAAAGTAAGTCTAGGCAGAGGGTCAAGTTAAGGGTCAGTTTATATGGATAGGAGGGGACGATAACACTTGAATTGAACCAGGTAAGATTGTTGTGATCAGAGAAATATCCTCTTGGGAGTCAGTTCCACAGAGTAGTTAATCGCAGGAAGAAGCTGTTCGTGAGGTAATTCACGTCATTCGAATACGGGGGGGATGTTGGTTATTCGCTACCATGTAAGCAGCATGACGGGTCCTAACTGTGAAGGTTAGACCTATGTGAGGAGGAGGTTGGAGGGTCGAAAATAATTCTTCTTCAACAAGGACACGGAGACGAACTCTATCAAGACTGGAAAGTGAGGATTTGCCCAAATATGGCAACAATACTCCATTTTCGGCATGGTCTGGCTCTTGTAAAGGAAGAAGATTGCAATCCTGAAACCGATGGATGTATATCTTCAAATTCCAGTTCAATGTCACTTCACTTTACTCGACATTTGATTTTGAGGGATTTGCATTCGAAGCATGACGATACATGTCTCATTACAATTAAAAGAGTTGATAAAAGATCAAAGCAAGTTGATAAAATCCACAGACGGATATGCATTGTAATTAGCCCTGATCTGGCATATCGTCTGAAGTCGCTCTCTCACAGAGGTGCCGTCGCCTCCCTCTGTCTTTTTTACAAATACTTTCAAGGTAACTGCTCCGATGAGCTGCTCTCGCTGATTCCCAGACTCCATGAATTTGACTGTCGAAACTGTTAAGTGTAGCCGTCTCTAAGAGCTTTGCGTCTCGCACTTCTCGCCTGTGGAACTCCATTCCGTTTTCCTGTTTCCCTGATAGCTATAATCTTCAACTATTCAAATGTAATGTCAATCGACGTCTCCAGATGCCCTGATCTATCCCCTATCCTTCTCTTCATCCTTTCCTCTGTCACTCTCTGTAACCCCTTGAGTGCTAATGGCTTCACTGTGCACTATATATATATATATATTATATATATATATATATATATATATATATATATATATATGTAAGCAAATATATGGATATAAATCCGACAGTATGACATAAATGCATATTCAGATTTTTGTTTTTTCTGTATTTTCTTTTCATATATATATATATATATATTAAAAGAAGAGGGTGCCGCAAACGTTTTTGGTTGTAATGTGGATTTATTGAGAAAAAATATTATACTTTGTTTTACATAATTTCACGACACGTGTTTCTGGTCTGGTCTCGCAACCGTGTTCAGGTGAAAGTGGAGATTTTTACATATTATTAAAAATAATTAATTTTTCTTCATGTTCAATGTGGAATATTCTTCTAGTGTGTATGTGCGTATGTGTGTGTATGCGTGTATAAGTACAAATAAGTTTACGAATTCCTCGTAGTAAGGAAATATACGCACGCATATATACACGCATGCTGACAGGAAGACTCCAAAATAGAAATAGATCCAAGAGCACATAGAGGTCACTAAAACATTAAAAGATTAAATGCCGATAACTACTCGTTGGACAAACCTTAATTGTTTTATGACCCTTCACGCAGAACTCTTCATTGACAATTCTAGAAAGAAAATTCGGATTGCCAACACACAAACAGAATGTCTCATATCGAGAATATTCCACATTGAACATGAAGAAAAAAAATTATTTTTAATAATATGTAAAAATCTCCACTTTCACCTGAAGACGGTTTGAGACCAGACCAGAAACACGTGTCGTGAAATTATGTAAAACAAAGTATAATATTTTTCAATAAATCCACATTACAACCAAAAACGTTTGCGGCACCCTCTTCTTTTTAATATACATACTTTTCTCTCGTTGGAACCACTACAACATATTTCTTTTATATATATATATATATATATGTATGTATGTATTCAGCGAGAGATAGAGAAGGAGAGGGAGAAACTCCTAGAAGAAGTAGTAAAGGAGAGCATGAAGAAAGGAGTAAACATCAACTCTTTGAAGACAATCTAGGAAATGTTTTAACAGGGGACGGAATATACGACACCGTAATACGAAGGCGCATTGGGATTGCGAAAGATGTCTTCCGAAAGCTAAGCAAAGTATTAAGAAAGAGGAAAATTTTATAGTAAACTCAGAAAAGGGGACTGAACTCTTATATAATATCTGTATATTTATTTATATGCTAGTGAATGACGCAGATTCTCATCAGAGATAAAGAAGAGAATTAAGGCTATAGAAAAAAGATTCTAAGTTTTCTTTAAGTTTTAAAGAAAGTGGAAGCAAAAACAATTACTCGTAGCATCAAAAAGAGACAGATGAAATTTCTAGGGCACATAATGAGGAAAAAGGCTTGGAAAATTTGACACTCCCGTGACATATTGAAGGACAGACATCTGTAGCGTATAGTATCGAACTTGTGTATATGGTTGATAGAACAGGGTTTAAAAATACAAAATTTTCTAAGTGCTACAAAGGACAGGAAGTTGTGGAGAGCCATGATCTCTAAAGTACGAAAGAGATACGGCACATAGAAGAATAAAAAGATTACGCATGACAATTTTAGTCTCGTATTCTCGTTAATATTTTCAAAGACTGAACACACCTACAACGATAATTTATTACGTTTTATGTTTCATATTACAACGACGAAAAATTTTGAGCCGTTTTTTTAACTTACGTGGTACAGACTTGCATGAAATTGTTTTGCTTGAAAACAAACGCATGTTCCTTTCTTTATTAAGGGCTACAAGGGACAGGAAGTTGTGGAGAGCCATGTTCGCCAACGGCCTGAAAAGATACTAGAAAGGATAGAAGATATATGAAAACATCAATTTGAAACATGAACTGAATTACGAAATACTTTTTCTTGGAAATTCAGTAAACTTTTTTGTTTTGAATTTTTCATCAAATTTTTACTTATTTTTTAAAATAATTATTTACAGAGAATAGTTTTCACCGAAAACATTTTAAAGAGATCGAGTTAATCATGGAAGCCTAGAACTCGCTCGAACCTTCCAGATATAAAATATAATAAAACCGGATATATAATGTTCATTTTATACGACTATATTGCTTGCAGTGTCACGTAAATAGTCCTGAGTTTATGTCAATTATCATAAATATGCATACAGACACGAACATATATATATATATATATATATATATATATATGTGTGTGTGTGTGTGTGTATATGTGTGTGTGTGTGTGTATGTGTATATTTTTATATATGTATACACACACATATATATATATGTATATATATATATACACATATAAATATATGCACGACTAATTTACGCTCTTTCTTCAGTTATTTAAATGCGTATTGCGATGTGAACGTCCGTGTACATGCATCTAAAAATATATACAATTTTGTGTCAAGTAAGATATTAAAGCTCTTTTAGGTATGAGATCGGAGATAAAATTAAATCCAAAATTGTCGCCTCTCTGACTTATCAAGTTTATTCAAATGGCCAACCACTGAGTTGGCAGCGTCCTGTGTCATATTTCATATAATTATTCCAATGTTACGATATGATATCGCTATATATATATATATATATATATATATATATATATATATATATATATATATATATGTGTGTGTGTGTGTGTGTGTGTGTAATAAAGGACTCTCCCGTCGTTTTCAACGTATGAGTGTCTTCAATTCAGTTTTTCTGTTTGTCGCGTATGAGATAGGGATCCTGCACGGGATTTGCAAACAAGTCTACAAGGGGGACATGCTGAAGGGTTGACCGTTATGTGGACTGATATATTGGCCCGAGATTTTTTTTAATTCTCTCAGATGATTGAGACGATTCTTATCAAAGTTAGTCATACCTCAGTGGCAGGTGTTTCTCTAGTTTGCTCGGTTTTCAAATGCAAGTTCGAACTCCTCTCTAGGGACGTTTACAGCATTTAAATTGTATTTGAGCTGGTCTTTGAAGGGTAACCAAGGACCGCCTACTTACGCTTACCATGAAAAAATTGGCTATAGATGACGATATATATATATATATATATATATATATATATATATATATATATATATATATATATATTGATATATTAGTGTTCAATATATATATATATATATATATATGATAATATTATTGTTCAATATATATATGTATATACACACACACACACACACACACACACACACACACACACACACATATATATATATATACATAAATTCCCAAGAGGATGGAATCCAGGTAGAACTCCATGTCCAGGACAGAGCAAGAATATAATATAAAAGGATTAAACACTAATATTCCATGGTTATAATTTATTACATTAGAATCCAATTCATCAGACTTACAATTGTAGGTCTGATGAATTGGATCGTGATTACGATTCCAGTTTGTAGGTCTGATGAATTGGATCGTGATTACGATTACAATGTAATAAATTATAACCATGGAATATTAGGTGTTTAAGCCTTTATATATATATATATATATATATATATATATATATATATATATATATATATATAGAGAGAGAGAGAGAGAGAGAGAGAGAGAGATAGAGATAGATAGATGTGAGTCTCTGTGTGTGTAATTGGAAAGAACTTGTTTTTTCTGTGAGCTATACAAAATCAAATCTTTTCGTACGTAGTCTCCCAATCTCATTGATGTTGTATCCATGTGAAAACTTTCACATGAACAATGTTGTTCATCAGGGCGAATGGGTCATGTTAACGCTTTTCTTAGATTTCTTATATAGTAACATTTACATTTTACAACAACTCTGTGTTAGACTATATTTTTTTAATTAATTTTGACAGAAAAATATGTGTGCTTCGAAAACAATTCCCGAATCAAAATGAATAAGAATAAAGGTTTAGCTCCTTAATTTTCAAATAAATACAGGGAATATTATCTGAAAAAGTCATATTTGGTGCTTGGTATATGATACCAAAAGCGGGTAATTATTGAATTATATTATTATAATTTAACGTGTGGAAAAAAAGTACTTTTTAGATATCATCCCCCAAACAATTTGCTTACATCTCGCAGACTGAAATTGTTTTCATATTTGGGAACTTGCACTAAAATGTGATATAAATTGTCTCTTGTTAGCGTCATTTGAAGTTGAGGGTCAAAGACAAAAAAAAGTAGGCAAATTATGACAAACATTGTGACACTTTGACTGAATTATATGTTGTCGGTCTCCACTTGATGTCTACTGTTTTGGAAAAAGTGTCAAGTTAAACCAGTCTGTAACTTATAACATTCATTTCAACTCGATCCCAATGACTTTCTGAAAAAGAGAAAGAAAAAGTAACTATCCAAATCTGATCATATAAAATAGTAAATGCTTTTAGACTAGATATAGCATATATCTCTTGGGAAATGAGTTAGGACATATTTAGACCAGTTCTGGAATCCCGATGCTTTTAGACTAGATATAGCATATATCCCTTGGGAAATGAGTTAGGACATATTTAGACCAGTTCTGGAATCCTGACTGCTTTCAGAGTTAGATATAGCATATATCCGATGTTTTAGACTAGATTGGGAAATGAGTTAGGACATATTTAGTCCAGTTCTGGAATCCTGATGCTTTTAGACTAGATATAGCATATATCTCTTGGGAAATGAGTTAGGACATATTTGGTCCAGTTCTGGAATCCGATGCTTTCAGACTAGATATAGCATATATCCTTGGGAAATGGGTTAGGACATATTTAGTCCAGTTCTGGAATCCCGATGCTTTCTAGATATAGCATATATCCCTTGGGAAATGAGTTAGCATTTATATCCCTCAGACTAGATATAGTATATATCCCTTGGGAAATGAGTTAGGACATATTTAGTCAGTTCTGGAATCCCGATGCTTTTAGACTAGATATAGCATATATCTCTTGGGAAATGAGTTAGGACATATTTAGTCCAGTTCTGGAATCCCGATGCTTTTAGACTAGATATAGCATATATCCCTTGGGAAATGAGTTAGGACATATTTAGTCCAGTTCTGGAATCCCGATGCTTTCAGACTAGATATAGCATATATCCCTTGGGAAATGAGTTAGGACATATTTAGACCAGTTCTGGAATCCCGATCCTTTTAGACTAGATATAGCATATATCCCTTGGGAAATGAGTTAGGACATATTTAGTCCAGTTCTGGAATCCCGATGCTTTCAGACTAGATATAGCATATATCCCTTGGGAAATGAGTTAGGAAATATTTAGACCAGTTCTGGAATCCCGATGCTTTCAGACTAGATATAGCATATATCCCTTGGGAAATGAGTTAGGACATATTTAGACCAGTTCTGGAATCCCGATGATTTCAGACTAGATATAGCATATATCCCTTGGGAAATGAGTTAGGACATATTTAGACCAGTTCTGGAATTTTGAGATGGCCTACCTTCAGACTAGATATAACACATATTCTTTTTCATCCCAAGCAAGGCAATAAATCCACTAAGATGCAAAAGGTACTGAGTGTTAGGGAATATGTGAAAAAAAAGAAAAATGATATTAAAGAAAGTGATCAATAAAAGAACATGAATTAAGAAGAAAGATGACAACGATTGACATTGAATTTAAATTTTTGCCGATCAAAGTTGACTGGGAAGCAAGAAGCTGAAAGAGAGTTCCACAAGCAAGAAGTGCGATAGAAGAAACTATTATCATAGACCTTAGGGAATGTGCCAAGAATACCAAACATCCGCTTGAGACTGTGGAGTAACAATTAACTATAAAACGACTGCATGAAGTTTATGAAAGAGGAGAAACCAAAGGTGTAAATTTTTAATTGAATACATCAGAATCAAGCAGGCACAGAAAAGTTAAAAAAAAAAGTATAATACTATATATATATATATATATATATATATATATATATATATATATATATATATATATATATGTGTGTGTGTGTGTGTGTGTGTGTATATATATATATATATATATATATATATATATTCCTAAGAGGATAGAATCCAGGTAGAATTCAATGTCCAGGACAGATTAAGAATATAATATAAAAGGCTCAAACACTAATATTCCATGGTTATAATTTAGTTACATTGCAATCGTAAATTTGCAGGTCTGATGATTTGGATCGTGTTTACACACATATATATGTATTATATATATAAATTCCCAAGAAGATAGAATCCAGGTAGAATTCAATGTCCAGGACAGAGTAAGAATATAATATAAAAGGCTCAAACACTAATATTCCATGGTTATAATTTAGTTACATTGCAATCGTAAATTTGTTGGTCTGATGATTTGGATCGTGTTTACACACACACATATATATATATATATATATATATATCATGAGGAAAGACGGCTTGTAAAATTTAATACTCATATCACGTACTGAAGAAAGGAAGGGGAGCCGAAGACTTTAAACAAGTCACCTAACATATTTATGTACAAAGGATAGAAGAGCAGGGACAAGGAGAATCAGAAAGAGAGTTGAAAACACTAGGATAGATAACGAGAAAAGACGGCTTAGAAAATTTGAAACACAAAAGGCATATTAACGGATTAAAGAACAAAAGGAAACAGCGAGTGCTTGTACAAATGGAAAAGATGATGAAAATACAAAAATTACTGCGGGCTAGAAAATATAGGAAGTTGTGAAGAGCCATGCTCACCCACGTCCTGATGGGAAACGGCAATAGAAGATAGATGTTTCGCAGAATTGTTTTCCATGAAGATAACGTTTAGCTTGAAGCTTTTTGAATTTTATTTACGAAATAAATATTTTTAATCTCAACGAACACGCGTTGCCACTTTTGTAATGTCAACGAATACTTGTCACTTTTGTAATGTTCGTTGTAGTAGAGACTTTGTAATCGCAGATACAACTATAGTAACGCCGTTGAACAATACTGGTGTCAGACGCCTTCGAATAACACTAGCACTAATAATACTTGCTCGATAACACTCGCTCGCAAGTAACCACCAATCAGTGATCCGAATAGAGAAATAGTATAGTGAATAGAGTAGAGAATTATATAATGCTTAAGGCTACTGGTCATGATGATTTTGTAAGAGTAGCTTGGTTGTGGCACAAGGCTGAAAGTATGGAACACCCAGTAAGGATCGAAGTCACTACTCAATCGTAATTAGTGATAGGCTTGTTAACAATTACACCGTGTTAAAGTACCCTCCCCCAAAAATGATTTTCTAACCATTGCTTAGATATGGAAGAAGGCCGAAAATATGGCGCACCCAATAAAGATTGAACTCCCTACTCAATCGTAATTCTTATAGCAGGACAGGTTTGTTATCCATTACACTAAGTTGAGGTGCGCTGAGGCTACTGGATATGATACTATGTTACTCTGTTCAGGATCTCTTCATGCTTCGGAGTCGAGAGGTTAGATTTTTAAGTTGTTTGTTTTTTGTTTTTTTTTTTCATCAAGTTTGAATGATGAGTTATGTGATGTCAACGAACACTCGTTGCCACTTTTGTAATGCTCGTTGTAGTAGAGACTTTGTAATCGCAGATAACAACTATAGTAACGCCGTTGAACAATTCTGGTGTCAGACGCCTTCGAATAACACTCGCACTAGTAATACTTGCTCGATAACACTCGCTCGAATAGTAACCACCGAGCAGTGAACCGAATAGTAATCCGTACAGTGATCTGTATAGTGATCAATATAGTGATCAGTTTAGTAATCCGTATAGTGATCAGTATTGTGATTTGTATAGTGATCAATATAGTGATCAGTATAGATAAGAGAAACGCGATCCGTATATAGTAATAGAGGAGAGACGAGAAATGGTGATCGTTTAGAGGCCATGCCAATTGCCATATATACATTTCCTTTGCGATCACGTGATCTACTTATTAGAAATGGAATCACCTGTGTTTGCTCAATGGTGATCTGTGTTCAAACTTCAGCAGCGACAGTCTATTCTTATATAACAAATTATTTATCTGAAACTGTGGCAATCGAAAACGCAGAAAAGGATAGCGCAGATAAGAGGCAGTTAACCGTAGAGAACGCGAAATTCATCAACTGACAGACTTCCTGTGTTCGACAAAGATCTTAAATTGCAATAAACAAAAACTAAATATATTGTTAGATGATTTTTTCGAAATTATATAAATTATAGCAAAAATTATTATAATTATAGAAAAAAATAACGGTTAAAATAATATCTGTGTTCAAATGTTTCCTTCGAAACATCTGATGTGGAATTTACATACCAAAAATATGACAGGAAAGTGTTGTGCAAAAACTGAAATTCCACTGTTTTATGTAAAAAACAACAATACCCAATTTAACTGAGATTTCTAATTAACATATTTCACAAACACAGTATAGAAAAATGACTGGAAGATTGGAAGATCTTACTGCGACAGAAAATTAAAAATTTGTTTCGGTTTGCAATTTTTTTTACCTCCGACCGCGGGCAACAAGAGGATGACAAAATGGCGTCCCGAAAAGACAGTAATGGGCGGATCACTAAATTATTTGTCAATTGTTGAGGCATTATCTCTCCAAATCCACGTCGTTAATCCTCAAGTACTTAGTGACCCTGCAGCCCGATTTTTGCAACAGTTTGTCGATATATTTTTTACAGCAGTTACTTAACAAAGATTGCTTTCACAAAGTCGATAATAATGCAATGTGGTTATCTTGAGCGAGATAAAAAAAAAATGCGATTTAAATAAAGTAGCGTGAATTCAACATTTTTGTTTGCATACAAAAAGAAAAAAATAAACACCCACTCACCACATATATCTTTTGTGCACACACACACACACATATATATATATATATATATATGTAAGTGGATATTTGGGTCAACACCCAGCGGCGGCAGTCTGTTTCATGCTTAAATGCAATATTCAGGCATGACTCAAATGTCCACTTTTATATTTACATAGGCTCTATTCCTGATATTGAGCAATTTAACCCATAAATTTATCATATATTCAAAATATATTGTTACCATATATATATATATATATATATATATATATATATATATATATTATTGTATATTGAGATACTGGTATTAATAAAAGTAATTCTTGATGCAATATAACAAAGCTATAAACTACATATGAATAAATGTACATATTTTTCCTCCACAGTAGTAAAACTTGGAGTTTCATGTACAACGCAATCTTCAGGTACTGTATAAATCATGTGATAAATATATATATATATATATATATATATATATATATATATATATATATATATAATTTCTGTTTAATATTCTGTAGATGAGTTATGGTTATTGAAGATGAGGTTTGCAACTTTTCAATTTGTTTAGTGATATATATATATATATATATATAGACAGAGAGAGAGTGTGTGTGTGTGTACCTAAAATGTTTTGGTGGCCGGTTGCTCACATCAAAAAAAGGACAAAAGTCCATATAATCATGTCTGCAAATCTTTCGTTTTTGAATTATTAAGTTCAAAGTTTACAGTAGACGCTGTTAAATTTACAATGCAAGATACAATCAAAAAATAATTTTATAAACGTTTGGGCGCGGGATCATGATACCAAAATAAGGTAATATCTCCATCTAAAGACGTGTTCAAAAAGCCATCATTTTTACCTCAGCGCAGAAACTCAATAAAAAAAATGTTCAATAAAAAAATATTGCTACACTCGCATTCACCTATCGGATCATTGACTGGGGGGCCCTTTCAAATACTCCCACCCGTTGATAAAGTACCTCTGCATTACTAACGTCTGTTTCATAAACCAATTGTTTTACGTGGCCGCACAGATAAAAATCCAAAGGACTGAGACCGGGGAAACGTACAAAACATGTAACCCCCCCCTTACCTATCAGTCTTTCATGGTAACTATCTGCCAATGCACGGCGAACAATTGGATTAGAATGTTCTGAAGCCATATCATACATAAACCACACGCAACTTCGCATTAACAAGGATACATCCTCTAGCAGGTCTAGAAGTATATTCGTAATAAAGTCCCTGTAGACAGATCCTGTAAGATGTGCTGGGAGAACATATAAACCTGAGTCACCTACTATTTCAGTCCACACATTAATCGTATATTGTTGCTGGTGTCCAACCTGTCTTGTGGTATGGGGATTCCGATGCGCCCACAAATATTGATTTCGTAAATTTGTTATTCCATCTCTTCGAACGTTGCCTTATCTGTAAACAAGACTGAAAAGACAAACAATGGATCGGCAGTTTGAATAATAAAGCATCGGCAAAAGTTCTTACGTGGTGGAAAATGCTGCACACGTTGCAAATGATACAATATAGAAGCTGACATGAGTACATTCCATGCGGTATGGTAGGGCCTTGTTGACGTGTGATCATACCTGGACCGTCTCCGACAGCCTGTAGAATTGTTCTTCGTTGTCGGTCGTACAAATAGATTTCAGTCTTCCACGATTCATAGTTTCTGGTGCTACAGATTCTGTCTTAGCAACTCGATGATAAACAACAGCAAAGGTTGGATGAATCGGCTGTTTTCGATCCGAAAACTCAATCTGATACAGCCGTGCAGCCTCGCGTCCATTACGATTCGCACGGCTGTATGTAAAAATCATATCTACCTGTTCACGATATGAATATCCAGCATATCTTAAACGGGACAATTCTCAGTTAAACGTTGAAGACCGACTAGAAACAAATGTACACGAATGACAAATGTAACTGTTAAGGGGTCCACCCCTTTTTATACAAGTGGTACCGACCAGTGTGTATTTGTACTACTGCCGGTGAATACCCGGGAGTGAGAAAGTGAGAGGGTGAGAGTGTGAGGTAACCGCCTTGTAGGAGTCACAGTTGCGAGCACGTAGACTCAGAAGGAAGTTATACTTCGATACTGAATTTCCCAGACTATATATGTATTATTATTGCTACTAACCGCATTTCTGGATCTAGTAACCGTATTACCAATTGTATTATTACGTCAATACATTTATTTGCTATATTTCATTCCTGCGTTTGTCATTCATTTTGAAACCGGATTTCATCCTGGAATCCACAACAGTAACAGTCTACATGGCAGCACAGCGCCATCTTTTCTTTTCTTTTTTCTTTTTTTTAAGCGTTTCACTCCAAGCAAGGCGGGAAGCCACTGGGACGCAAGGGGTTACAGAAAATTTGGAGCAAGATCAGATAGGAGTGATAGAAGAAAGGATGAGGAGAAGGGTAGTGGATAGATCAAGGCAACTGGAGATGTCGATTGACATTACACTTGAATAGCTGGAGATTATAGCTCACAGGGAAACAGGAATAGGGAAGGGAGTTCCACAGGCGAGAGGTGCGAGACATGAAGCTAATAGGAGTAGAAGAGACGGCTACATTTAGGAGTTTCGACAGTGAAGGGGGTGAGAGCGGGATGCCAGCCTCGTAAGGCGCTGGAACTCATGACGTCTGGGAACCAGCGAATGCAGCTCCTCGGAGCAATTGCCATGAAAGTATTTGTAAAACAGACAGAGAGAGGCGACGGCGCGTCTGTGAGAAAGTGTCTGTAGACGAGATGCCAGATCAGGATCTACCGTAATTTTCCTTTAAACTTAATAACTTAAAAACGAATCATATGCTTATATGGACTTTTGCTCAATGGTGTGAGGATATCATCTCCAAAGTTTGCAAAGGTAATTTTCATACACCCATTGCATGGGATATTTGTCCATTCCACAAAATATATAATATCTAAACACCACTAATCAAAATGAGTTTCTTTTTTCCCAGGTTTTCAGGTAAGACGTTTTAGCCATTTGCCGTAAGAATCCCTGAAAAAAAAAACTTTTGAGTTATTCAGCCAGAAAGAGAACAAATTAAAATCTTTTTGTGATG
>CAHIKZ030005552.1:520000-555000 GCA_903632075.3 Acanthosepion pharaonis
ATATATTATGTGACAATTTATTATACTTTTTAACAATGGAATTGCTATTAAATAACTGTTGTTGAAAAAATATTCCATATATATTTCTGTTAAATGTTACTATAAATTTTTATGAACCGAAAATGGGGGATCACTTATAATTATTATTTAGTAATGGACCCATCTCAGAATTACTAGACTCTATTGTATATTACGATGCAAGTTATGCTTTTCACTAAAATATAAACAAGTGTCCTGGGTTTGACGATAAACTACGTCCAACAGCAAGGCCTCTGATCAGGAGGTTTTGAGGAACGTGGAACCACCTCCCAAACTGCTGGTGTTCCCAGGTCCACCCTGACTTGGGGTGGTGGCATCTGTTAGGGTCCCAGCTACGGGCAAATAGTTAACCCCGAAACTGACGTAAAAAGCATTATAAAAGTGTAAAAGTGGGTTTTAATACCAGAGATACTTTGAATTGTTATCAGAAATAAATTTTTGAAGAAAAAAAAATGTTACCAGCAGTATATTTTTGAAAAAATATTACCAGCAGTTCGATTTTGAAAAAAAAAAATATTACCAGCAATACATGTTTTAAAATAATATTACCAGCTATACATTTTTGAGGAAAAAAATATTACCAGAAATAGATTTTTGACAAAACAAAATATTACCAGAAAAAAAGAAAAAGTTGTCGCCATTAAATAACCCAATGAGTTTGATATGCCATAAAACACAACACAACAAACCAAACCAAAATACAAACAAAAAATATTCATGATCTGTTTACATTAGATATTATAAGCTTCTACAGCGGAATTGGTTTTCTATTGTTATGATGTAATAAAATAATAAAACTGGTCCAATATAAAATTAGCACCAGTGTGTCAGATTTTATTATGCAAGTCAACTGTTTTCACAATGGAATTTGAATTAAGCAAACGATGTTGGTATAATTTTCAGTATATACTATATTTTAATGAGCTATATGTCGTGTGAATTTCAGCTCATATTTTTTTTAAAACACGTAACCCTATTCGGGGCACCATATGTACTGCAGCTATAGTAACATTGCTTCTTGCTAGGCAAGATAACCTGAAGGATCCCAGCCTTCTCCAGACTGGTTTTCGCATCAGTTTTTTTCTTCTACTAGACCGGTTGTCACGCAGTTTATCCTGGGGGAAGGAGGGATTCATACCTTTTCCAAGAGTAAGCGAATGTAATGATCTCGACTGGAATTCGAACTCGGCTTTTCGATTTCTCAATTCGTGCCGCCATTACTCCACCTTATTAAATAAAAAAAAAATGGTAATATCTTGTTCAGGGTGTGCCACGTTTTATTATGCAAACTAAATCCAGCATAATTTTTTATTTCTAAATAAATCGAAAAGATATATCTACTAGAAGCCGTTTTGGTGAATTCGATACCCTTTTTTGATGAATTCATACCCTGTTTCTATAAATTCGATACCCTGTTTAATTGAATATATTATTGTTTTATTATTTTACATATTAATATGTGGTTATTTTTATCCTATAATATTCATCAATCTTTCAATCAAAGGAAAGAGAGTTTGGAGAATTTGACACTCACAAGAAATATTGAACACAAGCAACGAATAACTTAACTAATGAGCTCGTGAAAATGGGTGACAGAACAAGGAGTGGGACGAATAGTAAGGAGAAAAAACATTATTTTGTCGGGTTATTTCCTCCTAATTTTCTAAACCGTTCCTAGGGGACGCTATGCAACAGTATAAATACTCTGCGAAAATATTTTCTCATTCTCTTCTTACTTCTCTGCATTGAGGTCAACATGTAAATTTCTAGCGGAAGAACGTGATCCCTTTTTGGGTAGACGCATTTTTTTTTTTTTTGTGGTACAAAATTTAAGGATAGCTAGGAATAAGCGTAATTCATATGGCATTCAATGTATATTTTAAAAGCTGAAAAAAAAAACTGTTTCGTCCCTGCCTTATCAAGGTTAACTCTGGGATATAAAAAGATAAACGTGTAAATTTAATTGATATTAATGATAACCAATGGAGGGGGATATGAATTTCAAGAAAGCTAGAGTCCAATAACATTCAGACCCAGTAAGTATTCCCTCTGTTTACAGAGGGAAGGCCCACGGGATCTGATATACAAGGACTCTAGAACCTTGAGGTGATACCAGGAGTGGGACCTCGATAAAATCGAAACACGGTCCAACTTTAAATCAAAGACACAATTCATACTATTTATAACATGCTCTGCAATAGAATAGCCAGAGGTATTAATTAGTAGACTTTTCCTGGCATCCGGATTCAAAATCCTGGGAGGGGGGTAAGTGTTGGTTACTCGCAGATTCAAACGTTGAGACGTCCTCCCTATGTAGTCGAGTCCACAACTACATTTATATTTATACATCACATTATTATTTGTTTGTACATATATATATATATATATATATATATATATATATATATATATATATATCGGTTCTTGTTATATCTTTATATTTCTTTACGTGGTCTCACATCCCGAGTCTGCCATGTTTCAAGAGAAACACGTGTTTAACTCACAACGCGTACAACGGCCCACAACAAATTAGGGGTACAGAGGGTACAAATATTTGAAGTACTATGGTCGCCTACATCCTGAAATGACGCAGTACATAAAAAAGAAAGATTCGTAGAATATCAATTGTATTTTCTTATATGAATATAATCTCCAGCTTGAAGCTTTTTCTTTCTGTCCATTACCACTCAAAATAGGTTCTGTCCAAGAACTTACAATAACTGTTTGCTTTCATTTTAATGCCATCATCAACTTTGAAGGGCATATAATTTTACTTCCTACAGTTCTAACATATGGTGGTTTAATCAGATTATCTTATCAGTGAACTTATCCAAATAACAACATTTCCCAGCGTCCTCACTTTGGAAAGTATAAAATTAAAATCCCCCTCCTTCTCTTCGTATTACATTAGTAAGGAGAAAGTTCCTTTCGGAAAGCTACTGACAAAAAACTGCTGCTTTGTGGAACAGACTCACAGCAGGATGTTTTCTTGATCCCTACAATACTGACTTCTTCAAACCTAGAGTTAACACTTACCTTACCTACATAACTTAAGGAACTGCACATATTGCTTTTTATTCCGTTCATACAAAACCACAACGTAAACCACTATCTTGAGTGGCACTTGAGCCTTGTATTGGCTAAGCATTGGTATAATAAATTCTCACAAAATAGCTTACACGTACCTCCAAAAACACATACACACCCCTCAAATCGTACATACAAATTCACAGACACATACAGGTGCACGATATTCTCACACATGAAAAGGAGCGGTCACGCATACATACAAAGCTTCTAACATGCACACACTCACACTGACTTACAAACGCACAATTACAAAGTCCCAAACACACACAAAATCGGAAGTACATACACAGAAAGTCCCTTATACACACACAAATTCGGTAACACACTGATACATGTAAATACAATCTTGGAAATACGTACAGACAAAATCACAAATATATACTGCTAAATAGAAATGCCACATACATGCCTGTACGTATATGTAAATGTACACACTCATAAAGTTGAATAGAGATACATTTGCAAGTATATGCACTCCTAAAGTCTCAGATACACACACACACACACACACACACACACACAATCAATATACGATGACATAGACATACTCACCAGTTTACAAACACGCACATAAAATGTTACACACATGCACAGATAAATACATTCACAGGCACAGCCATACGCAAATATTTTCAAATATACATAATCTTTATCACATACACAAACGCACTCGCATACAAGTTTAAATACAGACACACAAAGAAAGAAAAGACAAACACGCATACCCCTACAGACCTAGTCGCAACCATATATAATAAATCTCAAACATTCATCCACCAAATAAAAATTACACATACACACGCATAAACAATCACACATCTATAGATACATATACGCATGCGCGGAGAAAGCTCGGCAAAATAACACATATTTTTTCTGCATCATAATATTTGTTTATTCCTGTCGACGTGCGAAGGCATTTTTGACCCAGTTTGAAAACGCGAACAAAAAGACGTTTTTGTTTGTTTGTTTGTTTGTAAATGAATCTAAATTTATAAATATATAAATAGAACTTTGACATTTAGCGAACATCTGAATAATATCGAAATACCTGCGTTCATTTTTCATACAAATATGCAACAGAGTAATTTTAAACTTATGATTATCGACAAAACGAAAAAAAAAAAAAACAAAAAAACAACATTTTTTTCGTTGAAGTCAGGCCACGAAACAAGCATAGAAAAATATTCTTGACAGTCTCGCGTTTATTTGGATCGATAACCTCCCACAGGCAAGTTTACTATGCTTAACCTAATCTGGTACAGGGCGTTAATTCTGGAGCACTTGGTGATACTAAGACATAGGCGCCATAGTAAAGATTTACAAAGCTTAGCTAAACATGGCGCATGGTCAATATAGTGGGGTGACGAATCCTGATGTATGGTTCGGACAACTATTTAATGACGTAGGCTTACTTTAATCAACATTCTACCAAATTAATAACAAATGGCCTAGATCAAGACGTCTTACTAAAGAAAAACTGTGCCTCTCGAGAGGAATCGAACCTGTATTGCTTCGTCCTTCATGAAATTTTACTGTTTTACTGTTTAAAAAAAAAAAATCTAATAACTCAGACATGTCTACTCACTAAAAATGACGTATATACTAATAAGAAATCATGTCAGATTAAAAAAATCCATTGAAAAAAATATATATATATATATATATATATATATATATATATATATATAACTGTGAATTTTCATTTCATCCTTCGTTTTATTTTAGAAGTGTTATCTGATGATCCAGCGTCCCTTAAAAGGCTCTGGTGAAATAAATTATTATAATGGAACCTTAAAGTGGTCTGTTTTCGTTAATATATATATATATATATATATATATATATATATATATGTGTGTGTGTGTGTGTGTGTGTGTGTGTGTGTGTGTGTGTGTGTGTATAAAAGATTACAATAAAAAAAGTTGAATTCGCTACAGAAAATCATTCATGTTTCAATACATTGATTGTACTTCTTCAGGCGATGGTAAGTAACTCTATTGCTTACTTACTGTTATATACCGTACTTATGAACACTAATGGTTAAGTCTCAATCTTCATAAATACGTTAGAAACTATGGTAAGTGGTGGTAATGTGTGCTGTCTAATTAGTCCACCACTAGCAGTGGTTTACCTACTTCAGGCCGCTGGCGAGTATTGTATTTCATTGATGTTATAAAGATTACCATTTCATTTCCAACCTACGTTTTGGTTATTCGTCATTCAGTAGCATTTCCTACGTTACAACACTTACCATCGCCTGAAGAAGTATAATCATAGAATTGAAACATGAAAGCTTTTGTGTAGCAATTCCAACATATTTTTATTATAATCTCTTAGAATAAAAATAATGATAATATATATATATATATATATATATATATATATATATATATATTGATAATATTAGTGGTAAATATACACATAAATATGTAATCATATTTCTAAAATATATAAAAATATATATATATATATATACATACGTGCATACAGATACATATATATTTGTATAAAAAATAAATCCAAGAGTATAGATTCCAGGTAGAAGTCAATGTCTAGGACAGAGTAAGGATATAATAAAAAGGCTTAAACACTAATATTCCATGGGCATAATTTATTCCATTGGAATCTTAAATACGATCAGATTCATCAGACCTACAAATTCAAAAAGAAAACAGAAAAAACAACTCCAGGAATAAAAAATAAAATTTAGGGAGAGTGTATGTATGAGAGAGTAGGACGAATGTTAGAGTAAATGGAAGCTATATGGAGGGGTAACAGACGAGAGAAGAACAGGAAGGTCTAAAGATGAAGTGGGTATTAAAATTTAACAGAGAGAAGTTTTAAAGAGGGGAGTCAAAGACGGTTTAAGTGAGAGAAATATGAATATACTCGGATGTCTAATTCATTAAAGTTGTAACCGGAAAAGATACATTTTGTGGTGACATACACACACAATAGACGATTTAAACTTAAAGATCAGAAGATGAGAGAGGGAGAGGAAAAGAAAAGAAAAAGGGTTGTGGGGAGAACTAAAACCGAAGGGCATTTATAAACGGGACGCTGTGTAATCAAGAAAATTTGACAAAGTTAATATCGACTACAGGTTACAGATCAAATATATATATATATATATATATATATATATATATATATATATATATATATATATATATATATATATATATATATATATTGTTATGGGGACCACCCTTTTTCATATAAATGGACTCGACCAGAGTGTTACTTGGACTGCTGCCGTTAAATGCCCAGAGTCAGTGAGAATAGAGAGGGAGTTAGAGTGAGCAGAGATAGTGATGGAGTTGGAGGTAGAGCAATAGTGTGAGGTAACCGCTTGTAGAAGCACGTAGACTCGAAGGAAGTCCTACTTGATACTATATATATATATATATATATATATATATATATATATATATATATATTATTGCTACTAACGGCGTTTCTGGATTTACTAACAGTATTACCCATTGTATTATTGTGTAAATACATTTAATTTCTTATCTTTAATCCCTGCGTTTGTCATTCATTGAGACCGAATTTCATCTCGAATCCACAACATAATATATATATATATATATATATATATATATATATATATATATATATATATGCTAATTTTAAAAAATGATTCCATCGATACACATCGATACTAGCTGCCTTAGTAGATGGGTATCCTCAAATGAAACTTCGATTAGCATTAAAAGGTGACAAACAAATATACAGAGTGCATAATCTATTTGATAACATGTGACTGTGAGCCTGTAGGAATGTGATAATCAAGCAATATGCTTTTAGCTTTTCACAACATTAGGAAAGAGCTGGAAGGCTCCGGCGGAAACGTATCAACTGTAGCGATGCGCAGGAAGCATTCAAGGCGTTCCAATCCCTACCAGGACACCACAATACATACAGCAGGTATTATCGATGCGAATGCCCGAACGTCCATCTGGGTCACTGTCAGAGGGCCCCACATGTCCGAGATCACTATCGACAATGTCTTTCGTGAAGGCATTAGTTTCAAGTCATACGTGTTAAGGATAAGCCAGTTCATGCCTGAACCCAACGCAAGAAAAACAGTTACTCTAGTAAAACGATTACTGAACAAGTTAAAATATCCAGATCTTCAAATGCTCTGTTTTATATCGAAAGAAAAAAAAATTGACCGTGAACAAAATGCTAACCGAAGAAATGATAGGAGGTTATATACACATCCTTCCGAAACCCGACTCCATATTATGCTGACCAAGCTTCGCGCGCTTCTACGATGATTTTAAGGCTTGTAGGTAGTGAAGGACATAACATGCTGTCATGATCTCTATCTATAAAAGGCAGGATGTGCGTGTGTGTGTGTGTGTGTAATGAATGCACGGCCGCAATTTTCGACGGATTTGCACCAAAATTTACATGCACATGCTCCAAGTTAGCGGAAACGCCAAGACTGATGTTGGATTTCCCAACTCCCATCGATAGTGGAAATAGTCGATTTTTTATGCTTCTACGACAGTTTTCATGTAGTTTGCGGCCATTTTCTACTGACCAGAGTGAGAGCCTATAGCTGGCTGCCACGAAGAGTCAGGAAGATTCTATTGGCCAGTGTGAGAGCCAACAGCTGACTGACACGAATGTTAACTAGCATGCTAGTATGCAAAAAAATCGATAGCTGCATTCGTCACAAGTGGGAAAAATTTAAATCTGCATGGCACTTTACTCCAATTGGCTCATTCGCTTGCTTAAACTCAGCATTTATGCTGATTCCGCAGAACTTGGTTGGGTGTGAAAAAGTATTTGTCGTTAACATTCTTTTTTCATTCGGTTTTTCCAGTTACGAGTCCTTTTTTTAAAGCTGATCGTTTTGTGTTCATTTTGTTTAGTTCTTTTTTCGTAACAGATTTAATGATTAGTATAGAGCTTAGAAAAAATTCGCAGTGTGAGATAGGCAAGAAGTAAGGCATGTAGCTACATCAGCACGGAAAAGGGCACTCCTTTAAAGGCAAGGAAGGGTAAAAATATTTTAATTCAAGTAATAGCGATTGCTGTATGAGTCGTACGATTTTTGAATCAAGCACGGGCAACGCCGGACCATGCTGCTATATATATATATATATATATATATATATATATATATATATATATATATATATATATATATGCATGTCTCATTAACAACGACAGACAAGGTACTACTCTTACGAGAAACAGATGATACGAGAAACAGGTGTGAAACCCATGTATGCGATGGAGGGTTTTATGTGTTTCAACCGGACACTGAACCAAAATTGTGGTGATCCAAGATTGGATGATCCAAGACGTCCGCACGCCCACATCCCACTGATGTGTGTAGTAGTGAGTTAACTTAGAAGTGCTCCATTTAACAATGGCAGGATATTTGTATCGAGAGCAGGTAGATATGATTTTACATACGGCTTCGCGAATGGTAATGGACGCGAGGCTGCACGGTTCGATCAGATTGAATTTCCAGAACAAAAGCATGCATCCAACCTTTTCTGCAATTTATCGTTGCGTTGCTAAGACAGGATCCGTGGCACCACAAAATATGAATCGAGTAATAACGAAGTCCTCTCCTACGCCTGACACATTCTACAGGCTGTAAGAGTATGAACACACGTGAAGTGGACGTAGCACTTCGTACATCACATAGTGCCGCATGGATGGTACTTCAAGTCAGCTCCTATATCGTATCATTTGCAACGTGTGCAGCATTTTCCGCTCTCTGATCACTCACCACGTAAGAACTTTTGCCGATGCTTTATTATTCAAACTGCCGATCCTTTGTTTGTCTTTTCAGTCTTGTTTACAGATAAGTCAACATACGAAGAGATGGAATAACAAATTTACGAAATCAATATTTGTAGGCGCATCGGAATCCCCATACCACATGACAGGTTAGACACCAGCAACAATATACGATTAATGTGTGGACTGAAATGGTGACTCAGGTTTATATGTTCTCCCAGCACATCTTACAGGATCTGTCTACAGGGACTTTATTACGAATATACTTCTAGACCTGCTAGAGGATGTATCCTTGTTAATGCGAAGATGCGTGTGGTTTATGCATGATATGGCTTCAGAACATTCTAATCCAATTGTTCGCCGTGCATTGGCAGTTATCTACCATGACTGATAGGTAAGGGGGGCCGGTTTCATGGTTTGTACGTTTCCCCGGTCTCAGTCCTTTGGATTTTTATCTGTGTGGCCACGTAAAACAATTGGTTTATGAAACAGACGTTAGTAATGCAGAGGTACTTTATCAACGGGTGGGAGTATTTGAAAGGGTCCCCCCCAGTCAATGATCCGATAGGTGAATCCGAGTGTGACACTATTTTTATTGAACATTTCTTTTTATTGAGTTTCTGCGTTGAGGTACAATGATGGCTTTTTGAACACGCCTTGAGATGGAGATATTACCTTATTTTGGTATCATGATCCCGCGCCCAAACGTTTATAAAAATTATTTTTTGAGTGTATTTTGGATTGTAAATTTAACAGCGTCTACCGTAAACTTTGAACTTAATAATTCAAAAACGAAAGATTTGCAGACATGATTATATGGACTTTTGTCCTTGTTTTGATGTGAGCACCCGGCCACCAAAACATTTTAGGTACACACACACACACTCTCTCTCGCTCTCTGTCTGTCTGTCTGTCTGTCTGTCTCTCTCTCTCTCTCTCTCTCTCTATATATATATATATATATATATATATCACTATACAAATTTGAAAGCTGCAAACCTCATCGTGAATAACCATAACTCATCTACAAAATTAAAATTAGAGAACAAATATTAAACCGAAATTATATATATATATATATATATATATATATATATATATATATATATATTAAAAAGAAGAGAAGATATATATGTTTATAGATAAGGCAACATTTGGAAGAGATGGAAGAAATTTACACAACCAACATTTGTGGGCGCATTGGAATCCCCATACTACAAGACAGGTTAAACACCAGCATCAGTTTACAATTAATGTGTGGGCTGGAATTGGAGGTGACTGTCTGGTAGGTCCATATGTTCTTCCAACACGTCTGACAGGATCTGTATACAGGGGTTTTATTACGGATATACTTCCAGACCTGCTAGAGGATGTACCCCTGCTAATGCTAAAACGCATGTGGTTCATTCATGATGGGGCTTCAGTAGAATCTAATCCAATTGTTCGCGATTGGCAGACATCTACAATGAAAGATGCATAGGAAAGGGAGGGCCGGTTTCATAGCTTGTACATTTCTCCAACACCAGTCCTTTGAATTTTTATCTGTGTGGTTCCCTAAAACAATGAATTTGGGGGCACCAGCACATTTTAGTCACACGTTTCGCGATGCACTGGCTGGCATAGCTAAAAGAGAACAGGTTCCATACCCAGCAGGTTACTCCAACCTCAATCCTTTAGCTTTTATCTGTGAGGGTCACCTCTAAAAAATTTATACAGCAGACATTAATGATGCAAAGACGCATATTCAGAGTGTCATGGAGGCCTACGAAACCATTCGAAACGGTGTGAGTCTGTTTGAAAAGGTCACCTGTCAATGATCCTACGTTTGAATGCGTGTGTAGAAGCAAGTAAAGGACTTTTTGAATATTTGTTATGAGTTGCTGTGCTGAGATACAACGATGGCCTTTTGGACATATATTTATAAAGACAGGAACCCTCCCCCAAATTTTGTAAAAGTATTTTCGATAAGCCTTGAACATACAGGCAGTGATTTTTAAATTGTCACCATTTTACCTTTTGAATTTCGCGTATTTGCGTAATTTGTTTTTTTTTTCTTTTTTTTTTTTTTTTTTTTTCGGCTGCACAATATAGTAGGGTCAGTTGGGCACCGTCTGTAAGGAAAAAAATGACGCAATTCACTCGGTCCGACATTTGGCAACGGCTTGCTGTACTGTTTGTTATTCGCGCTGTAATCTCCAATACAAATTTCAAAGTGTTTGGGTGTCAAGACCTACAAGTCGAAGTGCTTTGATGAGGTATTGCTGCCCTGGGTCAAGAGGGCAGCTGCTGGAAGATCCTATCTCTGGCAACAGGACACTGCACTATACTACACAAGCGGGAGAACCAATTCATGTCTGTCAGACAATTTCTTCGACTACATCATCCTGGCCACCCCACTCCCCAGCTGCAACTGCCCTTGATTATTATGTGCGCAGTTGAGTGAGAGACCAACAAAAATCCTTCAGATTAACTAAATTATGGCAGTATTCACCAATTTCCAGAAGTGTTGTAGGAGATTCCGAAGTCGTCTGGAGGCCGAGGTTGAAGCCAATACCGAGTTGATTAAATAAATTTGCTCTTTAAGCATTTCAAGTACTTTTGCGTAATTTTGGTAAATATATCTGTTAAAATAAGATATCAGTGTTATTTTCATTTTTTCGTAATTTCGACGTCAATTTATCCATCACAACCTAAATATATATATTTCTAGGACTCGACAGCCCAGACACCAGCACATGATTTGATTACAGTGGTGAAGGATTTGTGCAGAACCAATCACACTTTTTGAAGGACCGAATACAGAGACCTGGGGCACAAGTTCCTCAAACGACCCTCCGCAGGTTTTGCAATTAAAGTTGTCCTGCTCATTGACCAGTTGCCATCGAAGGCTATAGAACCCAGTCTGTCCTGCTATTTACCCATAGTTAGAGGGAGAAGAAGAGGATTAATACTTTTTTTCCCAAGGGTTTTAGCACGTAAGTGAATGTAATGGATTCAACAGTAATTCGACCTCAGCTCTCCGATTCCTCAATCGGAGCCGCTATCTACTACTCCACCGTATTTAAAAATAATTAACTTGGTCTCGTTCGCCGATTTATCACTATAGGTAAAGGGAATTTTTTAAAACAGTGGCTGCTCCTGCTTACAACGCATAGATCTTCAGCAATGAATTGAGCGCTCCGGCTACTGACTTGCTATTTATATACATCACGGATATAATACGTTAAAAAAACTCCATTTCTCTGCCGTGCGTCAATAGCTTCGGGTTGTTGTCTCTGATCGAGTTTCGACCCCGGCTTGATACAAACGGATGTCTAGTCACGCTGATGAGCTGTGATACAGTGAAACCGCCTTACACACACACACACACACACACACACACACACACACACACACACACATATATATATATATATATATATATATATATATAAAGAAAGAACAGTAAGATATATAATCCGGTGTTCTTATTGATATTTTATTTTTATTTTTACAAAACAGTGCCCAATGTAAATTTACTTTCGGCTTTGTGCCATATCTAAGCTACGCTTTACACACACACACACACACACACACACACACACACACACACACACACACACACACACATATATATATATATATATATATATATATATATATATATATACATACATATATGTGTGTGTGTGTGTGTATAAAGCAAAGCTTAGATGTGGCACAAAGCCAAAAGTATGAACCACTCAATGAGGATCAACCTCACTACCCAGTCGTAACTGATCTAGCGTGTGAACCTTGTCAACTCTCTCTATCTCTGTCTCAATCTATGACTGTTTTCTCTATGTCTTTCTCTTTCTCTTTCTCTCTATATATGCAAACATTCATATATATATATATATATATATATATCTATGTTTTATTCGCTAATCAGAAAAAATCTTTTAATAAGATGAAGCTAGAGAATATCTGCTGACTGACAGAATTGATGGATAGAATTTGCAACAACTGGGATTTTAATTTTCAGTTTTTGTCTTGCAAAAAAGCGACCATTGAGAATTGAGGTTAAAATTTTCAAATCTCGCCACTTCTCGTCCAACCGACCACTTCTCTTCGGGTTTCGCTTAATTTTCTTGCTTTTCTTTATCGGAGCATCTGATTATTTTCACGCACAGCTCCATGATTGATCTCGCAATTTCTGAACGGCTATTTTGCTTGTTATCTTTTTCCTTCATCAAATTTCGATTTCTCCAGAGAATCCTTATTTATATGATCGATTTTGTATGATTGGATCGACGTCGCAATGATACGTTTTAAAGATTTGAATTGTTTCTGGTTGGTTTGAGGAAGGAATCTAAAAGAACGGAAACAACTTTTAGCCGACTGTGAATTCAACTTTTATAACTGCGATTTATAAAGTGATTCCGATTAAAAAAAAAAAAGAAGACGTGTCTGTGATTTTACTTAACTGGTTAGGCTGATATTTGGCCAGTATATATTGTTAAGAACCTTGAGAAACCTTTCCAAAATATTGTGATCTGAAATTGTAATAAAAGCAGTGATGACACCTACATAAAACAAATATAACCTCAAAAAAGTTTAGGGTATCGAATTAGTAAGTACTAAGCCCATCAAAATACCTCAGTTTATGCATCAGTTATAACTAATTTAGGATAGCAGATAAGGAAATCAATAAGGTATATCAGAACAAAATTAAAAACTTTAACCTAAAAACTTGAGTTATTTTCATCAACAGCCTCATTAGATCGAGACCTTCATATGAATATATTTTGTCTGAAGAAGAGTGAAATGAAAAACACATTCAGAATTATCGTATTGTTATATCGTGGATAATACGATATAAGCAACTAGGTAATCCCGAGTGGAAAGATTACGCTAAACAGGAATTAGGTAAAACAAATAACAAGATTTTTATTGTAAGGAAAGTATCAGGTCATCCCATAAGTTCTGTCCGAATTTTGAATAAAGAAAACAAGTGATCAAATGTTACATTTAATTACAGATTCAATCAACAATGTATTTTCCCTGATTATCTATGACTTCCTTCCATCTATTAACAAGCTTACTAATTCCATTACTGTAAAATTCTTTTGGCTTTGATTCGAAGAACTCACAAATGTCAGTTTTAACCTCTTCCTGTGTTACAAAAGCTGTTTCTTCCAAATGATTCTGTAAGTTACGAAACAAATGGTAGTCTGAAGGAGCAAGATCGGGAGAATAAGGTGGATGAGGAATTTTCTCCCAACCAAGTTCTTCGATCTTTTGTTACGTGATTCTTGGGGTCGCGCATTGTCCTGATGAAACATCACCGCTTTTTGATTCACCAAAGCAGGTCTTTTTTTCCTCAAAGCTTGGTTCAAACGCTCTAATTGCTGACAGTATATTTGAGCATTAATTGTTGTATTAGGTGGTAAGAATTCAAAGTGGATTATTCCTTGGCGAACCCACCTGATTGAAAGAAGAACCTTTTGCCCATGAAGTTCCCTTGTCGGCTGTGGCTGGGGTCCTTTCCCTTTACCAAGCCACTGTCTACGACTCTTAACATTTCGATAAAAGATCCATTTTTCGTCGCCAGTCACAAGTCTATCCAAAAAAAGGTGAAACAAGTTGGCGAGAATGAAGAGAAGAGCAAATGTTTTCAGACAATTCATGAGGTACCAATTTTCCAAGTTTAGGAACTTTTCTAAGTTATTGAAGATGACGATGAACAGTTGTATGGTTTGAACTGAGAACCACTACCAATTCCTCAACTGATAAAGCAGGATTTTCTTCAAGGGCTGCTTCAAGAAGCTTTTCATCAAACTCAACTGGACGTCCGGTTCGATCTTCATCTTCAAGGTGAAATCTCCACCTCTGATTTTTTCAAACCATCTTTTGCAAGTTCTTTCATTCACACATTCCTCTCCAAAAACTGAGTGAATGTTTCTAGCCGCTTCGGCTGCTGAGTTTCCTTTTTGAACTCATAAAGCATTATGTGCCTCAAATGATTCTTGGGTACTTCCATGTTCGCAGGGTTTTAATCAAAGAAAATTTAATTTTATTGTTCTCTGAAATAATATTTGATCAGTTTAAATGCATCTAAACATAAAAATAATGTTCCGCTCTATTAGACATTATAAAATACTCTTTAAATTTTGCTCATTTTAACAAAAAGTTAAAATTCGGACAGAATTTATGGGATAACCTGATACAATGAGTAAGAGTTCGTAATAATAATAATAATAAGGAAAACGGGAGATACGTCACGGAGTTCCGTAGTGTTTCACCTGCCACTTCAATAGTTCGTCACGTCTTTTATTTTCTCCCATTCACGTCTCTTTAGACTGACCAATCACTGTCGGGGTGTGATAGGTTGTTCCACTATAATACGTATATACTCGCCTTTCATGCCACTTTTGAAGACTTTTTTCCTTTTTCTTTTTTCTACTAAGCGTTTCACCCCAAGCAAGGCGGGAAGCCACAAACACGCAAGTGGTTACAGAGAGATGGGCGAGAGCAAATAGGAGTGATAGAGGAAAGGATGAAGAGAAGGATAGGGGATAGATCAAGGCATTTGAATAGTTGGAGATTATAGCTATCAGGGAAAGAAGAAATTGGGAGTGAGTTCCACAGGGGAGAAGTGCCAGCCATGAAGCTATTGGAGTAGAAGAGACGGCTACATTTAACAGTTTCGATCATGAAAGGGTGAGAGCAAGACGCCAGCCTAGCTGAACGCTTAAATTCATGAAGTCTGGGAACCAGCGAAAGCAACTCATCGGAACAGTTACCGTGAAAGTATTTGTAAAAAAGACAGAGGGAGACAACGGCACGTCTGTCAGAGAGCGACTGCAGCCGAGATGCCAGATCAGGGCCAATTACGTTGCATATCCGTCTCTGGATTTTTATCAAGAACGTTGAGACAATCAGAAGGGGCTCCAATACTCCATGTAAGGGTGAATGGTTGATTTGTAGATTTGAAGGATTGATCCGGCGAGAAAAATTTCCTGGTGCTGAATAGGGAGCCAGCTTTTCTTGTGGTGGCGAAGCTATTGACTCAATGTAATTGTTCCATCTCAGGTCAGCAGACAACGTGAGGCCGAGCAGCCGCAGAGAGGTGCTCACGTGGTGTTGAGCGCCACAGGTAGGGCCTAGGATAGAACCTTGGGAACATCTGCGTTCGTGGGATATGAGCTGGAGGAGAATCCATTGCCTAATTTTGAAGATAATTTTAAGGGACTTGCATCATACACAAGATATAAAATTAACGTATGTATTGCTGGCCCTGGCTACACCGTTGACCAAACCATTTGCTGTAGACAAAAAGTACAGCTGTATTTAAAATAAACATCGCACCTTACACTAGTATATACTGTATGTTTCCAATTATACTATGTAATAATTCTTAGAAGATGGGATAAAGACATAGAGGAAAAGAGGTTAGTCTATTGTAATTTGGTCTCTCAAAAACGGAACTCGCATGATACACGAGATACAGGACAAAATAATTTTTTATATGAGAAAATTTTGGGCTCGAACGATACGCGCGATCGCGCGTTACACGAATATATCAGTCAGTTATGTGCCATGCGTGATACATGCTTAGGCGACCGTGTATCTTTCATTACATAACTGACGAGGCAGATTTTTCCCGCAGTAGGTTGCCATTTCTTTCTGCGTTAGACCAGTTGCCATCCAAGGCTATAGAACCCAGTCTATCCTGGTATTTACCCATAGCTGAGGGGAGATTAAGAGGATTCATACCTTTCCCAAGTGTATTAGCACGTATTGTCAACTGTATAGAACTACTTTGTCTACTCAATGATGTCTTTGAGGTAACGGAAGAAAGCTGATGGCGAAATGTTAATATTTTTCGATAAATATTAGTCACAATTATCTTGCGGGCATCAACTCCTTCGCTGGTAATTATTTAAGGGCCCCAGGAACATTCATCTTTCAAACAATATTGACTGACTCAATGTTAGTTTTTGGTTTGTTTTGTCTTACGGCATATCAACCTCAATGGATTATTTAATGCCGACAAGATTTTTATTGCTTGGATTATTTTTTTCAAAAATGTATTGCTGTTAATAATTTTTCCTCAAAAAAAATTATTACTGGAATTAAAACCTATTTTTACACTTTCATAATGTTTTGACCCCAGTTTGGGGGTTAACTATGTGCACATAATTGGGATCCTAACAGGTGCTACCACCCCCGGTCCGGGTGGACCAGGGAATACTAGCAATTAAGAAGTAGTTCCACGCTCCTCAAAAACCTTCTGATCAGAAGCCTTGCTGCTGGATGTAGTTTATCGTCATACCCAGGACAACTCAATGTTAGTCCGGGTAAGAATGAGTAACACAAAAGAATAACTGTTTACACTATTTACATTGTTTGGGCCGTTGCCCGCATCTTTATTGACATAGACACGACGTTTTGGCCGTTGTATGCTCCGGCGATCTTCAGGTGATATACAGTACCACATCTCAGGCATATACACACTATAAACAATAAATATAAAACAAACGATAATGCATATATTAAAAAAAGGAATTTCATGAATTGTAACGAAAGGAAAAAACATTAACATATAATGTTTGTATGTGTAACAAGTGTGTGTGATAAAGACGTGTGTATATGTGCGTGCGTGAGAGAGTTCATAGTCCAACGGAGGACCAAAGAAGAGAATGTGCCTCTGTGGTATCTACGTGCGACTACATCAGAAAAGCCATAGCAAAAATGGGCTAAAACAGAGTGAGAGAGAAAGACAAAGAGAGAGAGGAGGGGGGATAACATTGTTTATTTTGGGTTAAAATGCGACGTCTAGCAAGGCGTTGTGATAAAGTTAAACGGGGTAACCCACAATCTGTATGCCGTAGGGTGGACGAAAATGTTCTTTTTGAAATAGCGCTCCATAATCAAAAAGAATTGAGCCATATAACAGAAACCATATCACTTGAGGACTTTCAATAACAACTGTAATTAAAATAGATATCACATGTAACTCGATGAGTAAAAAATGACGATATTCAGTCACACCCCACGAGGGTGTCATGTGGCACCAGGCCTTTTTAACGTGGGCATTCCCGAGCCATTAGGCTCGACCAAAAAATAGCCCATTTGAACCCGTATAAACGGGTTCAGGGCCGGTTTAACATCCCCAAAGGAGACCCCGCCCTTCGGCGTAGCCTCCTTCGGGTTCCTCCCGCCCGTAGGAAGAGAGTTCAAACCGAGCAGTCTGTTCAAAAGTGAACTGCTGACTGCTGATGAGTAAAAAATGACAGAATCAGCATGTTGGTATTCCACCCTTCTTCAAACAAAAGGTTAGGATGGAAAGCCCCATCAATACCAGAAAGAGAGATAACAATTAGTGGACTTGAGAAATCTATTTTCGTGAAAAATCCATTTAATAGAAAGATTTTATTTATATCAGACGATATAATTACGACGACGAGTGATTGGGAAAAACAGCAAATGTAATCACGTACAGACGGATAAAGGTTAATACATACACAAACAAACATATACACACACTTTGAGACTAGAATCATCCATTCCACCCTAACTTAGGCTGGGCAGTAAAATCACAAATTTCGAAATGGATGATTCTATTTCTGAGATGAGGTGTTATGTACATTATTTGCATTATTCGGACTATTGTCCTCATCTTTGTCGCCATATTTATTACAACGAAATAAAGGTTTAAGTTCGACATTCCAACCACCTGAAGAAGGCTGGAGCGTACAACGGCCGAAACGTTGTAATAAATATGGCGACAAAGATGAGGACAATAATCCGAATAATGTAAATAATCTTAGCAAATCATAAAACGAAATAAAAAAGTGAGAATGAAAAGTTTTAAAAAATTTCTTCAACCTCGTTTGATCAGTTTTCAATTTGCTATCTGTGCTTTTGACACAACTATTTAATCGTCATTTGGAAGTCGGATCAGTTCGATATGGTCAAATTGGCAGCTGATCTCAAAAATGATCTACATTCTGTTGTTAACTGGGGCAATGAACGGCTTGTTAATTTTAACTCCTAATCGAAACAAATCTCTTCTGAGAGAACTCTTTTTGTCTTTCGTCAGTATGGCTAATGCTAACCTCCAGAATAACGACTCATTGCGCCTATTCAGAATAACGTTTTCTGCTGGTATAATATTATGGGCTACGGCATCTAGGAGTAAAGTTGAAAAAGTGTGACACTGTGACGCACTGATATTCGCATTTATTTTATAGAAGAAGATTAGCTACTGAAAATTGTAGTGTTGTGTCTCTTTAATTGGAAAAGTGTGACACACTGACATTCGCATTTATTATATAGAAGATTAGCTACTGAAAGTTGTAGAGTTGTGTCTCTTTAATTGGAAAAGTGTGACACAGTGACATTCGCATTTATTATATAGAAGAAGATTAGCTACTGAAAGTTGTAGTGTTGTGTCTCTTTAATTGGAATAGTGTGACACACTGACATTCGCATTCATTATATAGATTATGAATAACGACAAAAAGAAAACGTAAGTTAACCGACGCGTTTCGTCCTCTGAGGGACTGTAGCAAGTTGTTTGCCTTGATAAAGTATTTCAGAGGACGAAACGCGTCGGCTAAGATCCGTTTTTCGTTTTGTCTTTATTCATATTGTCCTTTTACTGATATTTGGAATTTTTACACATTTCATATTATTGTTATGATGTGGGGTCTGGCACAACACAACACTTCACTCAACAAAGTCAGTCGTGATAGTAGTATTCTATACAAAGCTAGACAAGTCGTAGTATCTTCTTTCTTTTCTAGACAATTACCCAGGAGTAAATATCATGAATGGATCAGTCCATTCATGATAGTAAGGGGTGTAACTGGCTCTTACCACAACATTTATGTATGACTTCTGGTATACATTGAATTTCGTATATTTTTTTTTTTTTTTACTGTAGAATCACTTCTTTGGCGCACAGAACTTTCATTGAATAATAATAATAATAATTATTACTGGGAGACTCTAAACCAGACATCACCCGCGTTGACAAAGAAGTAAAATAAATGACAGCTTACTTAAGTGGCTATTCCTGATGACAATAATATCAAAGTCAATGAAATGAACAAGCTTTAGAAATACACCGACCATCGTATTGAAGATGCCAGAATGTGGTTCATTCAGACCGCTACTGCCTCACTTATCATTGGGGCGTTGGGATCTATATCATCAAAGTTAAAAACTTACTTATGAAAATGGGAATAAAGCCTAGAATCACATCGCTTTAGAGGTTTGCGTTGCTTGGTGCCGAAAATATTCTGCCAAAGTCGTACGACCTATATTTGAGGTCAGACGACTTTCGCGGTCTGGATTATGAAAACTGTAATGTAAGATATCCGGTTGAGAAATAAATACATGCGAAATAATAATAATAATAATAATAATAATAATACAGTAGACTCATGGAAGGGATTCCTGGAATCCCATACCTTAAATGAAATAAAAAAATTGTTCTCACGAAGATTATTTCTATGTAAAATATGTGTGCGTGTTTTTTTAATTGGTCTGTGGAAAATGTCATGATGCCATACCTTAAAAGAAATACAAAAAAATTGTTCTCGCGAAGAGCTTTATCTATGTAAAATATGTGTGCGTGTTTTTTTAATTGGTCTGTGGAAAATGTCATGATGCCATTAGGAAAGAAATGTGTACACACCAGAAATCAAAAGAAATAATAATAATAAGGCACAATACACAAATTGAAGCTGCAAAAAACATAAAAAAGAAAGCAAAAACTAATGCAACCGATCAGATACAGAAACAATAACAAGATAAAAACCGCTTCATGGCTAATACTTTGCCCGTAGCAAACAAGCTGATGTAGACAAGCCTCGTGGCCATCAGTGGCTACGTAGTGCAGGGTTAAAAGCTGAAACGGAAGGTTTTATCCTTGCTGCACAGGATCAGTGCTTGTCAATTAGAAATTATCAAGCACACATACTAAAAAATTATGTTAGCTCAAAAATGTAGATATTGTGATAAATATCCAGAAACAATTGATCATCTTGTATCAGGTTGTACGATATTGGCACCCACTGAATATAAAACCCGGCATGACAGATTGGCTAATATCTGCACTGGAAAACCTGTAACTTTTACGTTAAGGAAACTGAAAGAAAGTGATATGAAAACCACCCAGACCCGGTTACGGAGATAGGACCTGTTACAATTTTATGGGACTATACAATATACAGATAGAACAATCAAAGCTAACCACTCAGACATTGTTATTAGATACCGCACACAAAAAAGTGCCTCCTTATTGATATGGCAGTCCCTGCAGACTGCAATATATCTTTGAAGATCTTCAAAAAGCTAGCAAAATACAAGAACCTTGAAATACAAATCTCAAAAATGTGGCACATAGGAACATCAACAATCCCCGTTGTAGTTGGAGCCCTCGGATTGGTTGAAGAAGATTCCAGTAGACTAATTGAAGGGATACCTGGAAGTCCATGCCTTAAAGAAATACAAAAAATTGTTCTGACGAGTACAGCCCACACCTTACGAAGGGCTTTGTCTATGTAAAATATGTTGTTTTTTTTCCAGTGGAAAATGTCATGATGCTATTTCTAACTGTAGGTCTCTGGGTGGGATCCGGAAAGAAATGTGTACACATCAGAAATCTAAGGAAATATAATAATAATAATAATAATAATAATAATAATAATAATAATAAAGCAAATGCAATAGACCCCATGTAGTAACGATGGTAGGATAATCCTCTTCGCGGTCAATATTCTGCCCATATCAAACAAATTGATATAGACAAACCACGTAGCCATCAGTGGCTACGTATTGCAGTGTTAAAAGCTGAAATCGAATGTTTTATTCTTGAGGCACAGGACTAATGTTTACTAACTTTAAATTACCAAGCACGCATATTTAAAAATTATATTAGCTCAAAAATGTAGATATTGTGATAAATATCCAGAAACAATTGACCATCTTGTATCAGGTTGCACGGTATTGGCACCCACTGAATATAAAATCTGGCATGACAGAATTAGCCAATATCTGCATTGGAAAATCTGGAAACTGCAAGAAATTCGTATAAAAACCAACCACACCCGATTACACATTTAGGATCTGTAATAATTTTATGGCATTTTTTTTTAAGCGTTTCACCCCAAGCAAGGCGGGAAGCCACTAGCAAGCAAGGAGTTACAGAGAGTTGGAGCGAGAGCAAAGAGAAGTGATAGAGAAAATTATGAAGAGAAGGATAGGGAATAGATCAAGGCATCTGGAGACGTCGATTGACATTATATTTGAATAGTTGGAGATTATAGCTATCAGGAAAACAAGAAAAGGGAGGGAGTTCCACAGACGAGAAGTGCGAGACATGAAGCTATTGGAGTAGAAGAGATGGCTACATTTAACAGTTTCGACAGTGGAGGGGTGCGAGTGAGATGCCAACCTAGTCGAACGCTTAAATTCATGAACTTTACAGTACATATAGACAGAACAATCGTCCAGACGTGATCAGAGACCACAGAAACAAATGTGCCTTCTTATTGACATTGAAGTCCCTGCAGATTGTCATGTATCTTTGAAGATCTTTTAAAAAAAGCTTTAAAAATACAAGAACCTTGAAATCGAATTTTAAAAAATGTGGCACATGAAGAAATCAACAATTCCAGATGTAGTTGGAGCCCTCGGATTGATAGAAATAGGGTCCGATAGACTTTTGAAGAATTCCTGCTAGCCTAAGCCTTAAAGAAATACAAAGAATTGTACAGTATTTACATTAGTCGGAATATTGTCCGATTCTTTGTCGCCATATTTGTCACAACGTTTCGGCCGTTGTACGCTCCGGCCTTCTTCAGGTGGTAGAAATTTCGAACTGAACCCTTTATTTCGAACGTGCCATGTTTGATGGATGTCAGTTATCAGTTATCTCCTGCTAATTGTTCCCTCTGAAAGTTTTCCACTGCCTTAACCAGGAATTGAACTCACCTTCTTTGGGTCTGTTACTGGATCTAACCAACGCCTTTATCCACTGTGCCATGTGTCCTTGAGGACATCTGGGTATGAACTTCTGAGTATTATAAACCTAATGTTTTTCAGCATCATTTTTACCAGTGCTGATATTGCAATTTTTTGTTGTTATCATTTCATGTCTTTACCAGAGTTCATATTGCAACTTTGTTATCATTGCTTTTCTCTGGCACTCCTTATTACTGGTTCCCATATTGTATTTATTTCTATGCTTGGTCGGCTCAGGAGATTTTTGTGGCCTAGCATATGTGCTGATTCCTTAAGTTTACGAATTTTCCAATGGTGTTCCCTATCTATGATTTCAACATGATCCCACAGGGGGCGGTGATCTCCCTTCTCTCTCCATACGTGGTCAGCCACGCCTGATTTTTCTACTTCCCCTCTCGTTACAGCTTTCTGATATAGACAGACAAAGAATTGTACTCACAAGTTGTTATACCGGAACGTACCTATTTCTATTGTAAACAGACTCTCGCACAGATAATAAGTAGTAGTAGTAGCAGTCGCCAGTGAAGCTCAGTGAGTTGTGTTTTAAGTTTAATTCCCCATCCCCTCCCTCGTTAGGTGGTCAGTGATGTCGGTTCGCTGGTGGATGCGGGGCGCCTTTCGTTTTCGCGTAAGGGGTATTTTTCGTATTTGTTGCTGTGTCTGAATGAGTGCATGTCAGCGTGAGTGCTTGGGATGAATGAATGTTTTATACTATTATAGTCCCGCATTGATTTCGGCCATTGAACTGATGTTTCTGCCACATTTAGTGATTCTGGGTTTTTTTATTACTAATCTTATTTTTCTTTAGTTTCTTGTAAATAGTTTTTTGTGTTCATATTGTAAATACTCATTGGGGCTAGTTTTTAGAATTGTTGTTTTATTCCCTTCCCCCCCACAGACAAGGAATTGTAAATATGGGGACTAGTTAGCGTTTTCATAGAGACAATGGGGTATTATGATGATTGTAGTAAGAAAGGTACGTATGAATGTGTTGTTTTGGTGTAAGGAATATTGTTTGTACGATTGGGTCAGTGTTTGTGGCTAGCTAAGTTATAGTTAAGACAGAAGAAGAACGTCCTTTCCCCAATCCCCTTTTCGTCCTTGTGCCACATTTCTGTATAAAAACAGAATAAATATTGCTCAGTGAGTTGTGTGAGTCAGTCGATGTCGGGCATTAAAGTATGAGCCCCACAACTAGATTGCTGCGTCATTAACTATTATTTCAAGTTCCTAACGTTTTGTACGTCGAACTTAATTTAGGACCGACTTAGTGAAATACAAGCCTCCACTGTCAAAATTACTCTACAACACAAGTACAGCTCACACATTACGAAGAGGCTCATTTATGTAAAATGTGTGTGAGCTTAGTGATTTTTTTTTGTTTTTCAAAAATGCTCTTGTGGAAAATGTCATGATGCCATTTCTGATATTCGGTATCTGCTTGGGACCTGGAAAGAAATGAGTATACACCAGAAATGAAAGGAAATGAAATAATAATAATCTATCTAGGGGCTGAAGAATCTATGAAACATGAATAGAGAACTAATTCCTGTAATGTGTGTAGTTGAAACATCACCAATAAAACTGAAAAAAAAATGCTTAGAGAGAATTGGAATTGAGACTAAAATTTTAGACAGAACAGTATGGAGATCAACTGGCTGGTCATATTCAGTGGCTCGTAAACCAAACTAATGACGCTTCATCATCCCTAAACGGACCCAGATTATTCACTGATCAAGATGAACGTGTGTTCCCTTAGGGGGGCCTCATGCCTTGAGCGCCTATTGGGATTAAACTTAACCGAAATCTCAAGTAGAAATCATACTTCCGTGACATCGCTAAAATAGGCTGAAAAATGATCGGTTGTTTGTAACGCTCCAGTGAGTACCCCAGCTCTCCTGTTATCTTCTACCTTTACAATAACCAGATCAATCCGGAAATGAAGAGTACTGCTATTATATCTGGGGAGAAGAGTGGCGCTTTAAAGAAAATCGAAAATTGCTTTTTTCATTGCAAAATATTCATTATATCATATCCAATATTTTACAAAAATTAGAACCGATTACACAATATTTCAAGCTCAATTTAGGTGTAATGTTCGTAACCATGCGATGAGATGAGGTAACATAAATCGTCTGCGGAATATCATTATGTTATTGTTACATAATTATAGTGAAATCATTAAGGTTTTTTGTCATAAGTATTTTGTTTTTGTTTGCATATTAATTTAAATTTATTGCTTTTAACACGCATCATCTTTGAAATGGAATAAGATCATTCTAAATTTCAGAATTTCGATATTGCCGATCAAAACGACTGGAAGAAAGCGATTTAAAAACAATGGAAAAGAGAGACAACAAAGCGTAAACGAAATATCTCCAGTTTGTGAAACTTAGGAAACATAGCAATGCAGCCAAAGTATTCTAAAATGCTGTTGTGGTGATCACTTACATGTGCCACACCTCCGCTTTCTTTAATGTCATTGGTTCATAAATATATGATACTTACTATATGACAATTTTGCCATCGTACATTATTTGAACTTTTCTCTAAAATCACGGATTGGTCCATTTCCTGGCCAATCGCGTATTTTAGTATCTTTCTAATATTTTTTGGCGCCAAGCTCACTTGAGCCTATGCATACCTATATAAACTCTCTCGCTGTTAGCCAAAAGCAGTAGCAGTTCAATTAAGTTACAGTCAGCGCCGTCTGTCTAACTCTCTGCATTAGCAGGGAGGAACCCGGGTGAAGCTTTGCCGAAGGGCAAGGTTTCGTTCTGGGAGGTTGACAGCTCTCGAACCCACCTGGACGGGTTCGATGGCTATATTTTTGGCCGGGCCTACGGGCTCGGATGACCCACAATAAACTCGGCCTTGTGCCACATTCAATCCCACGTGGGGGGGGGTAGCTAAATATTTGTAGCAGTTCAATTCTCTGAATATACGGCACGGCGCTATATTTCTTATAACATTTTAATTCTTAGCTATTACTCATTCGAGTAATCTTATTAACTTCTATTAATGTCACTTGTGCACATCACATCTTTTCACACTCAAAAACAGACTGTGGAATTATTCTTAATTGAGCTAAGAACATTAATTGAACTTTATAATTAATTAACATTTAATATTGTAACTCAACATTACTTAACTGCATTCACCCTTTTTATTACAGACAAAAGGGAAGTAACTTTTTCATGCTTATTGTTGATGTTTGTATATTGTTGTTATAATACAAATATTTATTTAATTTTCATGGAGCTTGACTTATTTCTCTCATATATTCTGTGCATATTTCATGTGGAGTGTTGTTTATAAGAACACAGCTTTCCTTCTTGATTGCTATTACCTTTCACGGTGACCCTAGCCAATATATCTTACAACACCACAACAAGTGTAAATAACAATGGAGAAAAGGAAAAATACCTAAAAATAAATCGAATATAACATCGAAATTTATATTATTTTTATTTTATGTATCTAAGTACATAACTGTTTAAAATGTTTCCGTAAAACTTGATACTTTCTGTAATAAATTCTTAATAAATATTTTTATAGTTACTATTTTTATTTTACAGTACGATTCACCCTGTGCAAAGCCCTGTGACCATTCAAGGTAGATGGATACGTTAAGAAGCAATTTGTGCAGATAAGAGAGGAAGATAACACTTAACGCTAGATTGAACACGTTAAGATTGTAATGATCGAGGAAGCATTCACTTGGGAGTCGTTTCCACAAAGCTGCAGTTCATGGGAAGAAGCTGTTCGAATAGATCTTCTCGCCGATGGAATACGAAGAGGAGGTTTGCTACAATGTTTGTGGCGAGGCGGCTCCTAGCCGAGAATATCAGGACTAGCGGAACCAAGGAATATAGTTCGTCCGAGCACTTTCCATCGAAGTAGCAATAGAGCAGCCAGAGGCTTGCCACATCCTACCCGTAAGAGAGAGGTTTTGAAAGGGGTGGGCGATAACCGGGTACATTTTTGTTGTTTCTTTTCACTTATATTTTCTCAATCACTGCTTTACATTGAGTAATACTTTTCTTATCACTTTTTTTTATTTTTAAATATATATATATATATATATATATATATATATATATATATATATATATACAAGTATATGATTGGTGTATACGGAATAAATTCCAATAACGAACAATTACTATTCTTAAAAGAGTGCTCAATACAGACTAGAGCAGATTATATATATATATATATATATATATATATATATATATATATATATATATATATAGTAGACCTTGTAGCACGTAGTGAACCAGGTCTCTGTATTAAGCCCTTCAAAAGTGTGGATGGTGCTGCACAAGACCTTCACCAGTATACGTCATCAGACCTACAAATTCAAAAAAGAAATCGGATCGGGATTACGATTACAATGTAATAAATTATAACCATGGAATATTAGGTTTAAGCCTTTTATTATATATATATATATATATATATATATATATATATATATATATATATATATATATGTGTGTGTGTATGTGTGTGTGTATGTGCGTGTGAATATACTTCTAAAATATCCTTTATGAAGTATGAATAAAACAAAATTTCATCCTTTAGCCGGGCTCGAACTCTGGTGTCTGGAAAAGGTCTGGAATGATATAACCCGGCTCTGAATCAGTGTAACATATCTAACTATTTGAGAACAGAGAAGCGAGAGTGTAAATGTATGTATGTGTGTTTGTGCCTCTGTGTAGGTTCCTTTTTAATGTACGTATGAATAGGAAATTTGCTTCACGGAAATAAAGCTAGTTCTGCCATAAGGCCGAGTTTATGAGGCAGAATGAAAATCTTGTATTCATTATCAATAGTTTGCAAGATAAGCACGTGGATCAATTTCTTCGAAGTGCCATTTACACGCATCTCTGAGCTTGGGCGTTCACCGGAACAACATGACAAATCCATTTGGGTTTAACGCTTCGACTCCGACACTTCGTTTACTAACGTTGTTCTCTTTCTAGATACTCATTTTTTTGTCGTTCTTTTTTCTTGTTTTGTCATTTTGATCTTTGCTATCCCCGTTTGGCATCAGACAACGTTAACCTTCAATCCTCTCCCAATTCGTTTGTTTTTTTTTGGTTTTTTTTTTCATTTTCCATGCTCCTTATTTGAACATTGTTAAAGACACGCCATGATAAAATTGACTTCTGCCATTACTCCATTTCTCCGTATCATATCAAGCCAAGGCTACAATTCTGTATTAGATTCTTAACTTATTACTTAAAGACAAACCTTTGCAATTACAACCACAAATCATAATACAAAAGGGAATATAAAATATATCAATACCTAAATAGGTATTCAATGCGGAGTTACGATGGAGTAATGGTTAGCAGCTCGGATTGAGGAATTGGAGAGCCGAGTTCGAATTCCACCTGTTGCATTCACTTACGTGCTAATACCTTTGAGCAAGGTATGAATCCTCTTCTTCTACTCCCAGCTATGGGTAAATCGGAGGAGAGATTGGATTCTATAACCTTGGGTGGCAACCGGTCTAGGAGAAAAAAAGAAATAAAGACTGATGTATAAAACGGCCTGCATAGGGTTGGGCTCCGTCCGACGATTTTGCCCAAGAAACACAATTTCTACTGCGTTTGTAATACACATCGTGCCCCTACGGGTTAAAAAAATAGTTATTCGAACCGATAAAGAGTTTTTATTCAAACTGTATCTCTCTCCAGTTTAAATCTATCTTTTGCTTACAGTAAGGTTCAAGGCCACTCGAACTAGAGGCTTACGACAACGAGTAGTTTACGGTTAACACTCGACTTAACCTGTTCACGTCTATCTCATAGTATTTTATATGTAACGCTGCAACGGAATTGTTAATCGGAGACACGAGTCGAAAATTACAGTTTTGTTTGTTATATTCAACAGGAGGATTTCAGAAAAGAGTACTGAGCTGCTACGTGACATCTGTCCTCCTATATGGCTACGAATGGTGGACGGTATCCCCAAAGATGAAGAAGAGACTCGAGGCGGCGTAGATGTGGTTCTACAGAAGGATGCTGAGGATATCATGGACCGAGCATGTAAGCAACGATAAGGTCTTGGAGAGGATACAAACAAAGAGGAAGCTTATGCTTAATATAAGGAAGAGGCAGATGAAATTTCTGGGACACGTGAGGAGAAAAGAGGGCCTGGAGAATCTGATACTCACAGGACGAATAGAGAGAAAAAGAGACAGCGGAAAGCAGGCCATGACATACGTGGCGGGCTTGGGCAGGTGGATGGCGGAGTTGGCAGAAACAAAAATCCTGTTGAGAGCCACAAGGAATAGGGAAAAGTGGAGAGAATATGCCACATAAAAAGAAGTTTTGTTATATTCACTTGGGAAAGGCATGAATCCACCGCTTCTACCTGACCCAAACTATGCCTTAATTAGTAAGACTTGTATCACTAAATCATTATTATCAAAAAAAATATTACAATCTAAAAATATTTTCTGGTTTTAAATAACCTGCAAAGGGTTGATAATCCGTAAAAAACGAAGCAATCGATCAAGCAATATTCGAATGCCCAAAGTGAATATCTTTACTATCCTGTCTTATTTTATTTTTTCATTTGAACTGAACATACCTATCAATTGTTTATACATGTTACATTAAAGACGACCACAAGAAAAATTAAATAAAGAAGCTTACTCGCAGTACATGGTTTGTCGTCTTTAATGAAACATGTATAAATGAAGGATTGTTGCCTAAATGCGCAAATCTCAGTTGTTACATACATTCAACATTCCAATCACATCAGCGCAAATACCACTGGGAAAAGCATCAATCCACCTCCTCCCTGCCACTAGTTATAGGTTAATTAGTAAGATTTGTATCGCTAAAGCCATTATTATAACCCCAAAAATTGCGTACAAAATATTTAGATTTCAGTATTAACTACCCCATAGATTGATATGCTGTCAAACAAAAATAACTAACAAACTACCCGGTGTAAACGAAATGAAAACAGATAAGTATTTGTCAAAAATTATAAACATTGTCAATCCTTGGACACAACTGGACACAATTGGACACAATTGGACACAATTGGACGTTATCTTTTCCTCTTGCAGGTGTAAATGCAAGAGGAAAAGATAACGATGGTGTAAAATTCGTGATAATCATTTAATATCATTTTTCCCTAAATTCTGTTTTTGTTTATTGCAAATGAAACCAGACAGATAAACGAATAGCTTCTTTTTAAACAAGCAAATTATATAGATGTCTCTGAAAAAAAAAAATAGAGAGGAGACAATGATATAACTACATTGATATATATATATATATATATATATATATATATATATATATATATATATATATATATTATAAATTAATTGATTTAAAATATGTTTTTCCGCTACCATAAACAGTTTGATACCATAAACAGTTTGAAAAAATCCTGCGAATTTTAAAATTAAAATTCGTAGGTGAAAATGGTCATTAACTGAAGGTATCTTAATTCCAATTGTAAAGTGTATATATATATATATATATATATATATATATATATATATATATATATATATATATATACGAGAGACTATGATCGGTTTATAGATCGTCAGATAGATGTCCTGGTTCCATCAGGTTTGACCTTCGCGGCTAGGACCCGCCATGACACTCACATTGTAGCAAGCCACCTACATTCCCTTCGTATTCAACATCGTCACGAAATACGTGCCACTCAAACAAGTTCTTTCCGTGAACCTTTGCCCTATGGAGCAGAGTATGTTTCCCCGATCACTAAATAATTTTTTTTCAGTTTGCATTACATTTAACTGTAATCAGAATCGATGTTTTGTTTTTGCACAAGTCTTTTATCTGAATGTATTCTAACATTTTAATCAAAACACAACATCTTTGGTAGAGACTTATATCGTACCGAATTTTCCTTGTCACATTCAGTGATATCATCGATTATGTACCCTCTCCATCCAGTTTCGCACACTTAATGTAGAAGTAGTGTTTGGCGTTGCATTTATATATTTTTGTAAAATAATCATCATATTTTTGCACACGTACAGAAAGTACAAAACATTATTTTACTTGAAATCTTAATTTCGCCACTTAAAAATATGTGAACATTGCTAGCTTCATTACTTGTATCTGTATATGTTATTTATTAGGTTGGTGCAAAAATAATGACGTAATAATGTCGTTTTTTGACGTATTTTTAACGTCGAAAAACGACATTATTACGTCATTATTTTTGTACCAACCTAATAGATAAATCCACCTTCAGGGTATATATATAAAAACTCTGTTATATAATATTACAAAATTGGCTAAGAAAATCAAAACTTAAATTTAAACAAGAAATCACTAAATACAGGTTCCAAAATCCGAAAAACTCCCAAATCCGAAAGTTTTTTTTTCAGGGGCTGACATGACTTGCCACAAATGTAAAATTTCAGAAAGCAACATGGCTACCATGGTGTATGATTGCTACGTCACAACTGAAATGCCGACTTTTATTATTCAGTTTTCATTATATTTCACTGTAATCAGAATTCAAGTTCTCTTTTTATACAAATATAGTACTTGTATGTATTGTAATATTTTGATCAAAACACGACATCTTTGTTAGTGACTGATAACGAATTTTCCTTCTCACACTGACAGTGATGTCATCGATTACATACCCTCTCCGTCCAGTTTCGCACACTTGATGTAGAAGTAGTGTTTGGCGTTGTATTTATATATTTTTGATGAATAATCATCATATTTTTGTACACATACAGGAAGTACAAACTATTATTTTACTTGAAATCTTAATTTCACCACTTAAAAATACGTGAACATTACAGAACTAGCGTCATTACTTGTATTTGTATATCCATAAAATTTATTAAATTTTATATAAAACTGTTTTCGGGGTATATGTTATTTAGATAAATCTAGATTCAGGGTAGAAGTATAATGTATGTTACGAAAAGTAAACGGATATCATGTTTATGTTTGGGTTCCATTCCCAGGCTGCCTCATTTTATAGATGCTATATACAAATTAAAAAACTTCTATTCCAAAATCTGAAAAAATCCCAATCATTTCGGATAAAGGATTTTCCATCTCTACTTGTATCTAGAAAAAATAATTGTTTTTCGCAAAAAATGGTAATGAAATATTCCATCGCAAAAGAAAAAAAAAAGAAAATTTTATATACAGTCTTAAAATATGCCTTGGCTTTAAATATCATACTAAGTGTTGGCAAACAGTAAAAAAAAAATCAAATAAATCAATCTAGATGATTCTGTTGCAAAATGTACTTATGTTGTGTCTACAGGAGATATAACGTATGTCAGTTAAACTTATAACTTTTCTTTTACTTTCTTTAATCATGTCACCCCAAGAAAGGCGATTATGCTACTAAGACGCAATGAATTACTGGGAAGTGAATAAAAATTCTGAACAGGATACAAGGGATAAACCTCTTCTCCAGGGTGTGAATATCCGAACATATCTGAAAAAAAAAAAAATAGTAAGAAAAAAAAAATAGGCGGAGACGTTAGAATTATAGTGCTGATGTCAACTTTAGAAGGAAACCCAATCCTAAAAAACAAAAACAAGGGATAAACCTTTTCTCTTGTTCAAAAGACCGAGAGGGGCGTGAACCGGACGACAGGCTAACCTTTCTATTCCTATTGAGGTAAAAGAAATCAATAAATAGAAAATAACATTTTAGCGTTTAGGAAGAAAAGTTAGAAGTATAGTGTAGACTTTAAAAGGAATCGGAAACCAACTTCTAAATAGGAAACACAGTATAAACCTCTACCTCTGTTCAAAAGACCAGGGAGGAGTGTGAACTGGACAATAGACAAACATTTCGGTTAAAAATTATGCATAACAGAAAATTATTAAAATTGATTTCCTTTGTAATAATTGTAAGAAGAAAAACTCGAAAAGACTGGATTAACACTTTATTCCGTTAAATCAATTAAAAATACACATTTTCCAATTAAACCATACTGCTTTTCTAGAGCTTCAATTGTTTTATTTAATTATGCAATGTTAAAGCTACATTACGGTATGAGAACTGGTAAAAAATAAACATTTTTATCTGTTAGAGAATTACAGATTACGTAAAACATAAATTTGTCATTAGTGTATTTGGTTTCAGGAATAAAAAATTATTTGAAAAGAATATTAAATTAAGTTTAAGGGAAAACTATTTAAAGAAAAACAAACTTACAAGTGATAAATCCAATATTCCTAAATTATATTTCTCAGTGAATTTCTCACAAAATTTTTTTTGGTAATAAGCATAAATAGCATATAAATAAATCTTTTTTCAGTTAAATATTCTAAATTTATTCCCAATGTAAAAGCAAAATTTCTTTTGAATTTCTGAAGCTGTATAAAGCAGTGACATATCAATCTCAAAACGAAACTAAACTAAAATTCATCGTTCCAATTGGCCCTTACTTGCATCATAAGTAGGCCTGTAGTATAGAACATCATGACCACTGATTCTTTCGGAAAGGATTACTCTGTCAATGAGCATGACTTTCACTGACTAATAATTGTCAGGTTTTGATGGCTTTCATCTCTCTGACAGAGTAGTTGAGTATGTTGCAGAAGATGGAGACACCGTTGTTGTCAGTGACCGTAGTCAGATGATGTTTATACCACATCACTTTGTAATTTCAGCAAATCTTCCAGTGCGTATATATCGCAGCTTGTTTTACTTTCTTAATTCTCGGCAGATTTAGACAACGTGATCGACAGTTTTCTCTTAAATGTCCTTCATTGTGGATCTATTAAATTCATGATGACTTTTTTCGATAATAATGTTTTACTAATAAAAGCCCTACTAATTAACCCATAGCTGGGGGAGAAGAAGTGGATCCATACCTTTCCCAATGTTATTTGCACGTATTCTTATTCAGGGTGACCCCCCAAAAAACAGGAATTTTTGAAGTGCGTATTGCCAGACATGAGCAAGTGGCAACGCTGCGAGACAGTGACCTTGAGCAAGTAAACATTTCACCATTTAGAATTCAAGATGAAATTCACAGTATCCCAGCTGAGATGTTGCAGCAGTCAATGAGGAATCTCAACAGCAGATTTCAGGAATGCATTCGTACAGGAGGACGCCATCTACAGGACGTAATTTTTAAAAAATGAAAATTCCATCATTGTTTCTTAAATGGCATTTTTTAAGGTTTCAATTACTATGAATAAAATATTTTTCTTCCATCACTCTTGGTTTTATTGGATTGCTAAAAAGTTCCCGTTTTTTGGGGTCACCCTGTACTTATTATCACTATTATTGAGTGGGATTGATTGATTTGTTTTTCTTATGGTTTATCAATCTTTTTCAGGCTATTTAAAACTAGAAAATATTTTTAGATTGTAAGAGTTTTTTGTTTTTAGATAACAATGATCTACTGATACAAGTTCTACTAATTAGAGAAGGGAGAAGTGGTAGATACATATGTTTTCTAATAGTATTTACGCGTAAGTGAATATTACGAACCTGACTAGAATTGAAACTCGGCTCTCCGACTTCCAATTCTGTACAGTTATTCACTACACCAACCGCGTACCCAAGCTTACAGCACCTGATTTACCCAAATGGTCAGCCATCTAGGGTCGACGTTGTTTAGAATCGGTGATCGTGCGACAACAGGTGTTTCAATGTGATATGGCCGTAAACCTATTGAGTAAGAAAGCATACCGAAAACAAAGTGAGGAAGCCCACTATAACCATTATGACAATCATTCTAATAATGGCATATCAGTTCGATCTCCCAAAGCTAAATGGTAGCGAATAACCTTGCTGGTGGAGCCCAAGTACACATACTTTCAAGTCGGGTGTGCGTGTTTGTGTGTGTTAATACTCCGCATGATATGTATAACTTAACATCAAAATTTATATAAACGGAATGTCTTTTTGCTAATTATTTCATCCCAAGCAAAGCAATATAGCCACTAAGTCGTAGCGGGTTAATGTGTGTGAAAGAATATGCCTTCCAAAACATAAGCAAAGTATTAAAAAATGAGAAAATTTCGTTAGAAAAAAGAAAAGAAAAGAAAAAGGAACTGTTCGGTGAATGCTGGACAGTCTTATCAGA